>DWNE01006477.1:0-13025 GCA_018249875.1 Cecropterus toxeus
CTTAGGGGTTGAATTTCTTAAAAATCCTTATCGCTCACTTACACCATAAAATGAACCCTGTATCAAATTTCAAGGTTCTAGATACAGTAGTTCTGGCTGCGTGTTGATATATAAGTCAGTGAGTCGGAATTGCCTTTAATATATATAGATTTAAAGATAACGAAAAAAAATGGCTTACCAAAATTATAAAAGAGCTCTCAATGTTAACAATAAATTTACGAACTTATTTCATTACGATATATTTTTTTCGTCAGGGAGTTGAAATATTTCACCTGATAAACACGTAAATACGGTGTGTAAGGATACGATATAAATGTTTTATTTATAGATACGTGCAGTACATGTAAGTGGTTTCTACCGCCCATGGACACTAGCAACTTCATATAGAACGAGGGATCGTTCGAACGAACAGATGCGTTACTAATACCGAGGACTAAGATGTTCACCTCAAATGAAATGAACCGGCAACCACACTTTCAACACTGTTTTAATACAACACTTTCAAGAACTGCTGCACGCAATAGGTGTGGCGGTGGTGCCTTCCCGTTCAAACTACACTGGTTCTACCACCTAGTAAAGCTACAATCGTCAAACAACAAAGACTAAACATTAGTATAAATAAAATGTTAGTCTTCGTTACACAATGTAGCGCATGCAAGGAAACCCTATTAGGTAAATAGGAAGCAATACATAGTGCAGCGCGTTTCTAACCGCGTGATGGAACCCACTTATTATGTTGTTATTATGTATTATTATACTATGTTATTTTTATGTGGTACGGAACGTGTATGATTCTTATTTTAAAATTGAAGCTCTATGAGCTGGTGTATGAATGTGATAGAAGCCTTTGTGCTTCAACTTATATGTCAACATCACCTGACGATGACTGACGATATTTCGTTCTCATAACAACAGAGTCAAGCGTTGCTATGTTCTGGTTTGAAAGGCATGATAGGAACGATTCACGAAGTATTCCATCTTAATCTTTCAGGGTACTAACGCACCTGTGACGGACCTACTACACCTAACTTATTTAAGATTCTAAACTAATTACAGATGTCCCTGGATGGGTTAGAATTAAGAGAACTGAATGCGCGTTATACTTTATACTAATAAATAAAATGAAAAGTTTTAATAATTACCTAGCGGTTGACATGCAGAATTGATGAATTGGTATGATGGGCAGTCAGATAATCATATTAATACAATACTGAGTCAGCCTCAAACTTTAAACATAGCTTAGTGCTTATTAAAATAAAACATGCACTGAGCCCAAGGGAATCAATAGATAAAACGCTTATGATCCAAATTCACAAGCAGTCATCATACTATGTTACTACTACTACTAGTTATACCACTAGTTAACAACAAAAGCGCATGTTTGTAAAGATATATGTATGGATGTTTGTCACTCCTTCACGTAAAAACTACTGCTGTGATTTGGCTGTAATTATGCACACATATACTTTAGGACTTGTATTAATACGTAGGATGCTCTTTACTGTGGTAAATAACCGATGGGATATGATATCGTGGTAAATGGCGGGCGGAGCAGCAGGTAAAAGCTAGTATTACATATAGGTCAAATTTGTCAAACTTAATTTATTAATTCGTCAATAATTCTTCGTAAGTAAGATACTTTACCGTAAAGAAAACAATTCTGTAGAAAAAAATAACATGTAAACATTCCACAAAGTATGTTTATTCTTCTTAACTGGCTACTTTAACATCGATGAATCGAATCTAAAAATAAAGTATTATGAAGTAAGTATATCGCGAACTTTATCAACAACGTGGAATGTTATACTCATATCGTATTACGATAGCACAGATTAGATAGTGGACATAAAATATAGTATGTATGCATACACTTAAACTACAATTTTGTTTAATAATAAAACGACAAATATTTCAGCATAATCAGTAAATACTCGACTGTATATTGTATATAAATTATGTATTATATATTGTATTTACGAAATTCGACTGAATTATATCCAAACAAAAACTATATTCATAGAAGTGCAGTATGAAAAGTTCTCAATTTCGATACCTTCAATTTTATTTTTGACATTGTAAAATGTCTGTTAACTGGTAAATTTTTGTTTTATTATTATAAATAAAAATCGCGTACTCCTCATTAAATTAAACTATGTTAAATCTAGGACTCCACCATGCACGCGTTGTTCTTGAAAAGAGATCGGAAGTTTTCACTTCAGGTACTAATATTTAGAAAAAATAATAACAAGTAGGTGCATGTAGTTAAAATAAATTATAGAATATTTTTGCTACCTAGCTACCTCATTTACATTTAAGTACAACTAAACATACGTACATATGCACGGAATCCAAATGCAATAAAATAATTATGAAGCTGTAAGTTATTAAAGTTTTTATTAACTATTGCTAAACATTTTACTTAAAATTCCGCCAAAAATCTGCAAAGCACTAAGAATGGATAATTCAAAACTTTAGTAAAGTACAGCCATTTTCATTTCGACTAAGCCAACGGTATGCCGCGACCGTTTTCAATTTCGGCGTATGGCCGCAATAAAGCGGAGATTTTCGCACCAGTCATAAAGGGGAGGACGGATCGAGCAACCTGCAATATTGAGCCGCGGCTTAGACCAGCACTTAGCCTGATGAGAGATACGTCGTCCGCCACTAGGGCTGCCAATATATTCTGCGAACATTTGTCCCAGCCGATAAGATAGAGCCGGTTTATTGGGTTGTAAAAATACTGTTCCATTGATAGCACCGAACCTTTTGAGGTCCTTAACAAAGTCCGAAGGCCCCCTGGCAATCCGTAAATATACAGTATCAGTATTACAGTCAAAAGACTTATATAACGAGCACTTTCTAAAATGCAAGGTAATATCACATCTCAGACTTAAAGATAACACGAAGACTCCTGAAAGGAACCGCCCATCAATCTTCATTCCGTGTATGATAACCCTTAATGGTACGTCAAGAAATTTTTAAGACGGAGACAGAGTGTCTAGTAGAAACCTTTAAATATATTGAAGGTGATCACAACAAGATATTTTCTTTGTTATCGGTCAGAATTTCAGGTGTTGACAAGCGATATGGAAGAGCAAACGTACTAAAGTTATGTTACACTAACTTTATATTAAACATTATAGCTATATAATGTGTCTACCAATTCGCACATGTCCCGCGTGGTGGACTATGCCCTGAAACTTTCTCACTTTGAGAGAAGACCCGTGCCCAGCAGTGGGACGACAATGGATTGACGAGATAGCTATATAGAAGGTAGGGTGTGCCGTTTTACAACGCGTTGAGTTTACCTGCAATGTGTAGGTAATCGAATGCTCGACGAAAACATAAGTCATTTAGAAAAGAAACCACCACCATAGCTGAACAAATTGCTTTATTTTTTAATAAAATAGTGTTTACTTTAAACACTATTTTATATTTTGTTAGTGAGAAAGATCATTAATTAGGAACCGAACCTTCCGGAATTTATTGCGACTTAATGGAGATTTGTACTCGGAATAACCACCAAAACCCGACTAAGATTATAGGGAGCCTAATCGGTGGAAACAAACCAGTTTAATGGGCCGCTAGTTAAATTTATAGCTTCGAACCCAGTACAGTGGAAAGCTTAATATTTACAGATTGCTTTCTTTGTTACGTTTTTAACATTTCGTAAAACATAGCTAATCAACACGAACCAAAATCAGTTGTAGACTCAAGTAATAACCAAAAAGTGTATTACGAAATTGGACGTAAATTAATCTTACTTCATATATATTTATCTCAATTTTATAAACTTATCCGATTTTATTATCGCATTATTCTTAAAGCAATTAGTATTAAGTAACTATTCACTTTACTAGGGTATAAGAATTGATGTAATACCTGAATCTGAACCAATACCTGAATGTGTTTTTGTTTTCATTCGTGTCGTAATTGAACATGATAAAAACAACACTCAATAAATTTTAAGAACAATATCCATTACATCAATTTCTTGATATTCTGTACACCGAAATTTGATAATTTACGTACAAATTTTAAAAAGTTTATTTAATCTCGGCCATCCGTTCTTTCGATCTATCGAGATCGATGTATCCATTAATGTTGGCAGCGATTCTATAGAAGCCTCCAGATGTAGGTCACTCCAGTTTGTGAAACACTGAACTTCGTTATCATAATAAATAATTGGGATTTAGGACTGCACAAATTAAATTAGAAGCTTGCCGTTCTATATAAATCTGAATATTCAATCCCGGTCTCTGATTTTATACGCCTTCGTCAAATTATATTCATCAATATTGTTAGGTCAAAGTTAGTTCTGATACAATTTACTTAACCATTTCCGTTATAGACACCTCCCGATTTTGAATGGCCTTTTTTAAGAAGTAAATGGACGTGTTTCTTTGTGTTACCTACAACCACCGAATATACTTTATATCCAAAGCCGCTATATAACTTTTAATTTCACTAAATCGTACATTAAAAATAGAATTTAAAGCATGTAACCACGAACATAATATGTAAATGTATAGAAAGAAAACGAAAACATTTATTTTAACAGTGACGAAACTTATAAGACTAAACATTAAATTTAAAAAAATGTTTTATTGTTAAGAAATATATTCAGATACTAAACGAAGATTTATTGAAAAAAAAAATGAAAATTGGTCCACAAATGGCAGAGAAATCGGTGAACATACATAAAAAAAAACATACAGTAGAACATAGAACTACCTCTTTTTCGAAATCGCTTAAAAATTAACTAAAATTGTAAAATAATATTCCAAGTTCAAGGGATATTAAATGTAGATATTGTAAATTCTATTTCGCCGAGCTAATCTGTCACGAAGTACATTGGGGATTTGGACAATCAATCTTGTTAAGCTCTTCAAGAGTATCGCTCAATGTACTCGTAGCTCTTATTCAAACTCTGACCGAAACTATCGTAGCCTTCATTGTAATTCAATCAAGTATCCGATATTGAATGGAAGGTCTCCCACGAAATGTACAATGTAATTTATCTTAAGCAGAGTTAATTTAAATAACAAAGGTTTTTAGGGGGAGGGTTGTTACAAACAAGAGACATAACTAACACGAAGTATTAGTTATGTCTTAAGTTTTGTAAGATTTTTCTTAAATCGGTCCACATTTGGCGGAGTAATTGATGTACATACAGTCCCTTCCTTTTGGAATGAGTTAAAATATATACGTATGGTAACTATTTATTAAATAATATTCAATACAACACTTTGTATAAACCCTTTCTTAAGTTAGGTGTACTGTATTAATAGTCCTACATGTTATACGTATTTAACAATTATGAATTAAAAGTAGTGTCTCTCATCATCGTCACTGTATGTGCGACTTACCTTGTGCAATGTTGTCGCTACCCAGGCTTGTGTTGTTCATTGTTCACAAGTTAAGCAATAATATCAGAGCTTAGTCCTTGTAGGTATATTTATATGCAAGATCAATTTGAGTCGTAGTACCATATTAAATCTTGTTCACAATAATTATACCCACAGTTAAGGAGCACCTAAGTAAAACAATTTCTGATTCTATTTCATTAAAAAAAAACGCCAAGAGTATACGCGATTAGAATATTATGGACGGTAATTAAAGATTCCTTCAAGGCAGCAGCAAGTTCACCTCTATCCCATAAAAACCAATTTTGTAATTAAATGGATGTGTATATAAGCTACCGTTTTAAAAATATACAATAAAATATTTTGTTACATTATTTACGCCTGAATGACCTTTATTTTCTTACTTATAATATCTAGAAAGAACAATTAATTCTAGAATATCTAGAATTGTTCCATACCCTTTTTAACTATATATCATCTACGCATGTAGCTTGTTATATTACATAATATGTAACATTGATTCACAAAGAAACAAAAACAAATAATTAAACAAAATTTGCTATAATTTCGTTGCAATTTAAATTTAAAACCAAATAACTAAATCCATTTAAGAAAAAATTACATATATATAAATATTACTATTCAGATCGGACCGCTGCTACAAAATTCAATCAAGTGAATTTTATGAACTCCATGGAGATAATCTATTTGGAACCAAATTCAGTTTCACGGCAGTCAAAGCGGTCAAAATTCCATTGAAGGTTGACGCAGAGATATTACCTATCAAAATCATTCAGAGCCAGTCGGAATTAATTTTAAACCTTTCAGTCTTTACTCTATACGACATAGAGCAAAATGAAATTAAATTAATTGTATAAAGTTTTAATAAAGGGCTATAAAGATAGCGTTTCACCAAGTCAGATATTTTTTTGTCTTTTTAATAATCTAATCTTTTAAGACGATCGGAAATTATGCAGTCGTTTCAAAATAGATAAGTCCAGTGTTATCTGTATAACTAAAATTATATAATAACAATAATTAAAATATGGACTTGTAGCACAAATTACGCGACCTGACGTTTTAATTTACCGGTTTCAGAAACACAAAATGAATTTACCGGGTACAAAATTAATTGTAAGTTAATTTGTTCTTATCAAACTATTGCCAGTTAAGTCGTTTTTGTTAAACGTCTAGCTCAAATTTCGAAGCTGCAATGCATGCCAATATGTGGTTAGCTCGGCACTACCTACGTGCTACCTGACAAAATGGTTGACGCTTTGGCGAAACCTTTGGCGCAAAGCCTTAACCGCTAATTACGTGCTTTAAACTGTCAAGGCCGAATGAGAGCCACCGTAATACTGTTAAGGCTGAAATGAGAGAAGACGGGGAAACAATAACCGCTATTTGTGGTTCTTAATTTAGCGTCCCGTAGTCTTTGTTCGAATTAAATTTTCAATTTTCCTTCATGAGCCTCTGAATGAACCGGGCGTTGGAACAATGACCAGAAGCCTATTGTCGGTCGTCTTAAATAGTTCTCGAGAAAAAACAAAACCCCCTCCTAACTGACTAGGTGGTACTAAAGCGTGCATTCAACACAAAATGAGGTCGTGCACAAAGAGATTGTTAGGGATCCTCTGGAAATCACGAACGCTAAAACTTCTGAATGAAACGAAAATGAGAAAACCAAAGTCGAAACAATAACGATTCTGTAAATAGCAGATTTAACCACATTTTAAAACGTTTTAACTGATACTTAATTCTGACTCCAAGCAAAACTCAATAAAGAGCATATTTGTCAATATTTAATACATAACCAATTACTTTCATTAATGACTTTTGCGCTACACAAATTGGAACGCGATTGGATTCCCAATATAATTTCAGCTAATCTAGTATTCTAGGTTCGCAGCACAATATTTTAATTGGAATATTCGATTGCTAAAAGCGTTAAAATAAAGAGAGATAGATTCTGCACAATCGGAACATTAATATTAATGAAACACGAAACGGTCCATTCTACAACCTCTGATTTTACAATGAAAGGATAAAAAGTAGAGACAATTTTGCATACAAATGTGGAGTTGAAAAATTCTATGTTAAAATAATGATTCACATTGAATTTCCAAATGCAGGAGAGAAACCAATTTTAATAAAAATCTGTATATATGCGTTTATATCATCCATAACTGGTACTTCTAAAGAGAATGGAAGTGAGAAAATTTTCTTTTTAAAGCGCAAACAGTTGCAGTTTTACAACATATAATGTATATGTATAAAATTCGTAAGATTCCTTTTAAATCATTTGTAATATGTAAAATTTTGCGGTGTTACAATGCAAAAAGTTAGAAAATTTGGAACTAAGAATCTTATTTAAAATTTAAAGTGTGTCTTCATCACATCATCAACTCAACGGAAATATGTAGAGTTTAGGTCATAGTCCACTGCTCTGCTCAAATGCGGATTGATAGACCTCAAAAACCTAAAGAAGTCATATAACTACTTCTTTTCCAATGTCTCTAAATTAATTTCTCATGCGCACAAAATTTAAAAAAAATACAGCAATCACTACTTTTAAAAAATATTAAAGTCTTGCAGTAAATATATTTTAAGATTATACCCACTTTTCGCTTTTCATTTAGAGAGACGGCAGGTAGGTCACGGATTAAAAAGAAAAACGCTAAAGGAAACTGTGACTTCATTACGACACGATTTACGAGATAAGAAAACTCATCTGTGCGAATTTGGTCGCGAAAAAAGATTTTCCATTTAAATGTAAGGGAAAGATGAAACGACGTAGGTAAAGCCGAGCTATATTAGTTCATTTATCTGGGGCCTAAAAGCGAATAAAATCATTTATCTGGTATCCGAGCGCTGAACAAAGGGAGCTGCTTCACGGTAAATTGTTTTAAATACCTCCAGATAACGGTAATAGCCTTAATAGTGAATTGGGAGCTTTAAATATATTAATGTTAAATGTAATAAAATGTTGTAGATTAACCTACGCAGAGATTTATTAACATTCAGATTCAAAAATTCAAAATTTATATCTGCTTACTAATTATGATTTGTTAAAAATGTTATATAACAAAGAATCGAAAGTAAAATAGCGTCTTTTGTATATGATTCTTATTAATATTACAAAGAACTACAAAGTCGTTTTTATTAAATAATAATAACAAAGCAATAATGGTGTCGCTTTGATAACAACAGTTTTAAAGAATTTTAAATCAGAATCAAACATCGAAGTCAAATCGAATTGTTGTATCACTTTACATGACCATAGCAAATGTATTATATTACTAAGATTTTATTTATATTTATATGCGAGCATGTGGGTGTATTAGTCCATTAAATACAATAATAGTCAGAATGAAAAAAACACATACGTATAGGTTTATTGTAGATTCGTTGTAAATTGACGGGCGCTCTGCGCTGTTAATCAAATAGCGAAGCGATAATTGCATGAATGCGTCACTTCATGTACCTGCTCGCTACTTATTATACGGATTCCATTTAGTTTTATGTTGGTTAAATGTCACCATTAAAATAGTAATAATAATTTAAACAGAACGCAGTTGTGCATGACCTACTATATGTATACTGTAGCGATACAGTTGAAACAAAGAAAACTTTCCTTGAACACATATCTCTGCACTGATATACATAATATTGAAATCAGATCGCACCGATAACGATATTTGAGTAGACTTGACGTTCGAATAACAATTGATATTGGCCTAATAAGTTGTTACAGAACTATCAAGGGACTAAAGGTGAAGATAAACTTAACGCAATCTAAGCGAACAAAGTGACAAAAGCTATAGATAAGCTCAAGTGACAAAAGGTAAGGACTATTTCAGAGACTGTAGTTAAAAGTCGGTTTGTAATGGACATACTAATAGGAGGTTTTGCTCTACGAACTTTGACTATTGCATTATGTTATTACACACGAACCCGAAAGGTATCGTCACTATTTTATATTGTACAAAAATGCTACATATTAACCACAACAAAAACTGTAATACCTAAGTAATACTTCCGATTAGACCAAGGCTAAGTGCGAAAGATAACAACCATAAAATGTCTTGTATACAAACGATAGTTCCTAATATCTATACAGTTGAACGCTCCGGACTTTGGCATATGTATAGAGCGAGCTCACTCCATTAAAAAGTAGCTCAGCGCTCAGCAAAAAAACGTCACACAGAGAGGTGATATACGGAAAATCCTGGCGTGTTTTCAAACTACGAAATAGCAAAAAATTGCACTACAGTTTGACAAATAGTTCCCAATTTTGGCAGCGCGGCGCTGCATAAATATCATTTATATCCAACATACCACATTTTCCTGTTGGCTATCCATCTCTATCACGATGTAACAAAAAGATATCAAACGAAGATATAGTGCATTGACATAGAGTTTAATCGATTTGAGCAAAAAATATACGTACTCACGCAATATAAAAGTGGTCAGAGTATTTTTTGCTAATCCTATTCAATTTAACGACATGTTCAAACACATCATACACAGAATAGTGAATATTTTATAAACATTAGAACACCACATGCGTACTGTGTTACTCATAATAATATAACTTTTGTAAAGTTCACTACACAATGCCTTTTATTCTACTGCGTACATTCATATTTCATTCTAACATTCCTCAGTAGATACGAGTACCTACATATTTATCTAAATATTAGAAGCATCACTTAATTTAAAAGATTTTACCTTTGTACCTCAGAACATTAAGTATATTGTATTAAGCTAAGATATTGAACGCTGACTTTTAACAGTACGATTTAAATTTCGAATGATTGCACGTTCCCGTATAAATACATAATAGTTAAAAATTTTCTTTCCAAAATTTTCAATTAAGTATATTAATAAGAGCCTAGTGAGCAAGATAAACATATATAATAGAAAAACATACAGTAATAACCAAACAGATATCCAACTGTTGTTTACGCACGAAACGATCATAATCGATACAAAGCCTCATGTTTCCAAGTGCTTTTCACATCCTTTCGAATGCGATGCGGTAATCTTTTTATTCACGGACCCGAAGCGCCATGGACGGAAGTTTTTGAATGAAATTAAAATATAATAACAGAGGAACGTAATGAGCGACGTATGAAGGGAGCCGCATTCGGGTCAATCAATAAGACACGACATCGACATCGCGTACCGTTCAATCGCCGACACGCGAGCCTCTATCAACTTTTCATTAACTGGTACGACCGACCTCAATTTCCCTTTGTCTTCTGTCTCCAAGGAAATGTACCTAAAGAAATAGCCGTCACGATAGACGACTTTCTCAGGAGTTAATGTTCCAAGATAATTGAGTTTCTGGCAACTACGGTGCTGTAAAGATAGTGTTTCTTCCGTTCCAACTTGGAAATAGACTGAATAGACTAATATCACTAGCACGTTCTTGCCCTCTGTATAACAAAATATTCTCCTATATTAAAAAAATCTTAGAATAAGCATAACATCTCCTACGAAAGTGCTATAAATGTATCTAAGAATTGTCCATAAATATACTGTAAACTACAACTTTTATTACTGGAAAATGCCAATACGTTACTGCATTTGATATTTAAACCTACTTGGTGCCATGACAGTGACTCATTGATATGACGATATATCGACTGATTTATGTTTAAATGTATATTTTCGAACAAAGAATTGCCAATGTTTATCTTTAAATAAGTAGATGTAATGTAATGCCGTGTGGTGTCCCGAATATGAATACTCCCTATCTTTCCGTGTATATCGTAAGACGCAAATAAAGAAAAAAAGTGGTGACTATTTGTAAAAACCCTCATTAAGTGATTCTTATGTTTAGCATTGAACTCTAATAACCTGATCAATGAAATGTAGCAAAAATATAAAATATTTATTTCAAACGTACATAAAGGTAATTAATTTTCTCAATAATTAGTGTGAAATTGTGAGCAACATGATCTTCTCGTTCTATGTTATTAGGGACTAAAAATTTTACTTTCATGATATCGAAGCAATAAGATTAGTTTACAAAATATTTATTGTTTGTAAAAACAAGATTTTAGTAACGTCATATTCGTATTCATCTAAAAACTTCTTGCATTTGAGGACATTAATTGATATTAGGAATATTTTTGATATTAGGAATTTTAATGAGGAATTCAATTAAAAAAATCTTCACGATCAAGATCGTCCGACAAATCGGCCTTATAAATTTTTCACTTAGCTAATCACGCACATGGGGAATCCTCGTGTCTCCGGGACGTGATTCATTTCTCCCGTGACAGTTTTTTAAACATACAAATGTGAATCTAAATGAAAGCTTAAAAAATCTGTGATTGAATGGCATTTCAAACTCTAAAGCCTCTTAGTCACAACAAGCAATGTTCGCCAACACCTCGAACAGCATAATTTCTAAGCAGTTTACACAATGCATTCGCCGCACCGGTCCTTTCTCTCGTAACTAACTCAACGTGACTATAATTCTTCTTATCTACAGACAGATGGACGGCGCATTACCGTTTAATTATGCGACTAGGTAAGTTATTCGAGAGGTTATGTCGACACTAAGTGCCGTGTACTTGTATGAATAAATCGTTTCGTACATAGTTTCAATAAACTATGTAGTCAGTATCTAGTTTTAAGATTTAAAACCAATACTGTTTAACTGTGGATATATGTTACATGTATAAGCTTGTAATATTTTTTTATATTCACAAAACTGATTCATACTTTGAAGATAATTGTTTAGAAAACGTATAGCTTATGTTAAAAAAAGATATGCCTAATTATGAAAAAAATAATCCGTTTTAAAATATTAATTATGGAACTTCAGGTTTACAGTATATGTACATTTTTGTGGTATGTACGAACAATCTTTCATTGCTCTATTGAAATAAAATATACTGAATCTGATTCCAAGTATTCCACGTCCATTTCCATTAATTTAGCTCCTTCTAGTTGATTAAAACGTGTCAATATTGTTATGTTCAAATAAATCCCATGGCCTTAACTTACCCACTTGACTTCGCTTGACCCATCCCACCCATAAACAAACAAGCTAACGGATACGAGACACAGCCATCGAATAAATAGACGCGCTCGATGTTACTTCACATTTAATCGTATCGAATACATAAGTGCCATTGAGGTATGAGCGCGCGGCGCTTGTTTGCAATAAACATTTATTCATAACGAACTGAATGTTCGTTTTTAGGGTCCGTACCGTAGTAGTAGTGTAGGGTAAAAGCGGGACCATATTATTAAGGGTCCGCTGTCTGTTCGTATGTTTGTCTGATCTATATCTTGAAGTCTTCAACCATAATAGATAGACACCTAAGATTTATACAGAGCGTGTAAGACCGCTAAGAATGCAAAAAGTAAAATGCCAAAAATAATGGCGGGTTATCCTTCTTATAATTATTATAGATATGATTTGATAACAAGTGTTAAAAATTAAAATAATATTCGCTGGTACGGAACCCTCCGTGTACGACTCGCACTTGGCCAATTATTCAATATCATTCCCTCCCATGAGTCTGATGCACTACGGATTAATGATAAGAATACTTAACGAATGGTACGGGAGCTAGCAACGTTTTAAAAGTAAGAATTTTAGGTCAGCTGATTTTGTGATATGTCGTCCTTCTTGCA
>DWNE01006478.1:0-13024 GCA_018249875.1 Cecropterus toxeus
CATATAAAAGTGAGCCGGCAACCACACCCTTCCACCGAAACGCAAGAACTGCTTCACGGTAGAAATAAGTGTGGCGGTGGTACTTCCCCGATCGAACTACATTGGTTCTACCACCTGGCTCTGGCCTATCTTATACCCGCGACTCCCTCCCCACTTAGGTCGTGTTGTGCACTATGTGTCAATCTAGATCTCACGTTATTTGTGATACAATTTCCAAAGATATTCGACGGGTATTTTTTGTGTGAAAGAGCAACAAACACACACAAATCCTCACGAACGTCGCTTTTATAATGTGAGTAAGATCAGATATATTCCATTAAAAACGCATGGTACAGCGAGAATTCATTGAGTACGGTATTAAGTAAGAGTTAAATCATACAGACTTAACATGAATTTAAAATTACAACTTATAAATATTTTAAATATAGTAGGTTTGTTTACGACGATAACGTAACTGGAAATTTATGTTATCAATGCTTTAATGGTATTCATAAAATCAATTTCCAACTGACATAGTATAAGTCTGGCCTGTAATATGTAGGAACATACTTGATAATATGGTAAAGAAATCCATTATACAAAATGATGAATTCAAATTTACAACTAATGAATATCTTAAATACTGTAGGTTTGCGTACGATGATGACGTAATTTGGAAATTATTTTTATTATTTCATTCCAACTTACATAGTATAACTCATGCCTGTAATATTCATCAACATACTTGATAACACAATGAAAAAAACAAATTCATAACACAACAACTATCTAAGTGTTACTTCTGTAAAATACAGGCATTAGAATTGCAGTACACAATAAATAAAATCGATGTAATTAACAGCTCAAGCCAATTGTATTGCGCTTAGACAAAACACGTACAAATATAAAAGAAAATAAAACAAAGTAACAAAAACTAAACGCTACATCCCAGCGGCTAATTGGCGTGCAATTAGTAGTCGTGTAGCGGTATCGATTTGCCGTTTTCCTTTTTATTTCCTAACACGAAACGCTCTAATAACTATAGATACCTATCTATTTTCCCTCTTTTCTTTCAAATAAGTAATCTTGATAAAGGTATGTGTTTAACACTGCAAAACTACTGAAATTTGGGATTTAATAAAACGCTTTCTACACTCATAGCCCTACACTAGGATTTTCTCCTGTCGTGGGTGCCATGTCGCGGTGGGTTCCGGGTTCGATCTTCGACCAGACAGACATCTGAATATTGAAATTAGAAGCCCGTTCTTGGTCTGGGTACCTGTGTATTCGTCATGAACCCACGGTGCACCCACTTGAAAATTTTAGTGTGGAGCTATGAGTGTAGAATGCGTTTTATAATATCTTATATCTTTATATATCTTATATTGTATTCGCAAATGAGATATTTATGCTGCATGCATAAAAATGAGGTGCACGTTAATTCAAATAATAGCCGTACGATTAACGAGGCCTTTAAATGAGATGCGGTTTACAATATTTCAACAAAATTCGGTTAATAGTGGATTTCATACAATGGTTCATTATAATTTTAAGTATTGATTTGATCCAAAATTTAACCAAGATATCATTGGTTGGAAATGAGTAGTTTACTACAGATATATTAAAAAATGAAAAAGGAAGTTATTATGATGTATTATGTGTTGTTACGATTACTCGCTGAGCTTCTTGCCGGATCTTCTCAGTTGAGGTCATCTTCCGATCCGGTGGTAGTGTAATAAAAAATACTGTAAATGACATTTCATTTCATTATTAATAGTTACGTTCACAATAATAATAACAACTGAAATTAAACTAGTTAATAAAAGCCTAATTCAACGTGAAACTGGAACAAGTGGTAATGAAACTACCTTTTTCTGTAGAATTCAAAGCTGTATAATTAATTATCGTTTCAGCTCATTTTCAAACAGAAATCCCTTATAAAGTTAATTAACGAAAAAATATCCTGTGAGTGAATTTTTAAGGCAATAAGAGGCTTATTTGGTGGCAAGTCTTGTTTTTTAATGTAATAGCAGTGCATCAGCGAGTGGCCACTTTCAGCCATATACAATTTTACTCAACCCCGGATTAATAAGTTTCGCGTTAGTGTCGCGGAGTGTATCGCGTTAGTACTACATACCTTCGCTACCTTTCCTAATGAAACATTACACAGATTTGTATTCTTGGTTGATAACAAGTCACAGTTGAATACGTACGGGAATACAAAAAAATGTTTTTACGTTTGTATGTCTCTCGACACGCACAAGATCTTTAGCAAAATAACATAAACTACATAATCGGTAAAATTTTAGTAGTACCATATCAAATTGCGATCGAATGATGCAACGTCGACTAAGCATAGAGAACTATACCCACGGGGAAACAAAATACAAGACGTAAATAAAATAACTTGTGAATAAATTCAATAGAAGTGTGTGTGCGTTTTTTATTATTTAGATTCATGGTAAAGTGAAACTAAATTATATATAATAAAAATCAATCAAATAATCTCTGCAGTACATATTGGGACATCCTATTTCTCATATACCAAACTTGAGCTCCCGTACTAGCTACGAAGTGAAATCGTTAGCGTGATTCAGAAAGGGGAATAGCGCCATCTAGTTGTAGCGTTGACAACTGCTTTCTTGTATTTTCTGCATTTTCTTTTCATCGGGTTTTAAGTCTAAAGAAGTTTCACTACAAAAGTATATCTTACTACAGTAACTACACGGTACACACACAGTACTCTGCACACACACAGTACTCTGTACTCTGCAGTACACTACACAGTAACGTACACAGACTAGACTAGACTAGAAGAATAGCAGTTATAAGCGCTGCTGTAGCAGAGCTTAAAACTGCTATTTTGAGCCAGAAATAGATGTAGCGATTGTTTCTCTGGAGTCAAACCAAGAAGATGTCTAATAAACCTCTTCTTGGTTTGACTCCAGAGAATAAAAAAAAATACCACTTATTTAAATTGCTCATATTGTTTCTATGAACCCGTCTATAAATTTTCACTGTTAATTCTACTAATACTCTACGTGCGTGTGAATACAGCATTTTTATTACAATAGAATTTTTAATAAATCGTGTTGTTCTGTGATGGACATTGATATATGATATATTTCATCCATTTAAAACGTCACAAAAAATAAAGTTTTGCTTGTTAATATTATTCTCCTATAGTTTTCGTATCAGGGCTTAAAAAATGTTATATATAAATGTTATATATAAATAATGTCACTTTAACACAAATATTGCTTTATTTATTTAATTATTTTATATAACAAGTTTTTGTACACGTTATAGTATAAAAATACCGTCATTACAAATAATATAGTACATTGGACTACTTATCTCATAATAAAACTTCTTCCAGCAGCCCAGGCATCGGAGAGTGCATTTGAAAGGCAAATCTAGTATGCACTAGTTAATATAAATATATATAGATACACATTACTAACTGAAGTCACACTCGGCTGCTTTGCTACCTTTGACGGCTAAGTTGGAACGCCTCAAATAATCTCTCCTGCTATATGAGCCTACGGAGTTGAATGAGTGTCCTACCACATATGTTTTGAAGAAAATTTTTATATACTGTTGTACAAATATTCATTGTCTGTACTATCCGCTGTTACACGTGTAGAATTATTTCTGACCCTCTGTAAAGATATAAATTATTCAAATGCCACAAACGATGTAATCCGGCTCAAAGCTGAGCCGAGATTTTATTTCCTTTTTCTTTGAAAGTAAGACTAGTTAATCAAACCTTAGCCTAACAGCTCCCGGGAACTTTCCGAGATCTCATTTGCGGTAATAAAATAAATTACAAAAAAAGCTAAAGTAGGTAGTGCAACAGTCCTCATTTATTCAACGCGGGAATTGAAGTAATTTCCAGAAGGAAAATTAAAAAGAAACGAGCTTATCTTGGCGAGCCCTCGGCGCAATTCCGACTAAACAGGTTTAAGTTTTTGCTCGTATTCGTAAGACTTAACCGGAAAAGGTCGTACTGAGTCTTTAGCTCACAAACAAAGATATCGTTAATTAAAACATTAAATTAAGAATTATTTTGCGCTGAGGAAAGTATGTCAAAACTACGTAATGCTCTGAAATTAAGTTTTTAAGACGATCGTAAAAGTTATGTTCAAGTAGTATAAAATCATACAGACTTTATTTACTGTACACATTTCAATACCAGACATTTTTATTGCCTTAAATCATTTGAAATTATTTGGTAATAAATATAAGAAAAAACACAACATTAATTAAAATACAACAAAGTTAATTTGCTGTATATATTTCGTATAAACTAACATGTACATCATAACCATAACCATATTAAATAAAGGCGCAAAATTGTTTGTGCAAAATTTGAAACAGGGTCACTCGGGCCCCCGTGGGACGTGCACGTAATTATAATTCGTCCGACATTTCTATGCTTTTGAGAACTATTAGAACTAACTGTAATTTGTTTAGTCGTTCAAGATTTTGGAGTATAAACCAGAACATCCTGCAACAGGTTCGAGTATAATTGGATATAGACGTAAAATTTATTTTATCAGCGCGACTCGCGTGTTTCTCGTAAACTCTTTTTTTGAACTCTCTCTGTAGTGATATGTCAATTATGCTTATTAGGTCTAGTCAAATAAGGTCTTATAAGGCTTACTTATATATGAGGCGACAATCCTCGGGAGTACCGCATCTGTGAACGACTTCAGATAGAACCCCTGTTCTGTATGAACTTGCTTACAGATGTCTATGGGCGGCAGTGGTTACTTATCATGAGATGGACTGCAAGCTCGTTTGCTACTTAAATCGTTTAAAAAAAGCCGTCAGACCAATCTGACAGGCTAATAATTTTTCTAGACGCGAATCGCACATTTAATATTTTAAATCAAAGTCGAAAAGTACAATAGGAGTCAATCTAATAAATATTAAAAGTTAGGCAATAATTTGTTTATTCGTAAAAACATGTATATAAAGCGTGTAGTGGAAAGATTAAATTGGTACATTTGGGGCTCACATTGTGTTCGTACATTGTGGTCATTATCGGGACTTGAACTCAGGGTAGGAGCCGATTTACGGCCTAACCCGACCAAAGTTGATTATTTACGAAGGTGCGGTATGTTGCCTTATGCAGCATTTCATACTAGCGGATTCATACTGAATAATTTATTTTACGTTGATGTGAGTTTTAGGCGGTGGTAGGATCGTTGTGGGTCGACTAAAGCCATCAATACTCTTAAAACATTGTGTAAGAATTTTATATGTATGTATATAATTTCCAAAGTGTGCATATTATAAACTCGTTATCAATTGCTTCAATGGTGAAGGAAAGCTTCTTGAGAAAAACTATACGCCTGAGTAATTTTTCACTTTAAATTAAACTCAAAAGTTACGTAATAATTAGTATTGTACATTATAGATATTTTGGCCAAATTGGCTTCTGCCACCTTTAAATATTAAGTGCCCATTGTGGTTCGATTCCGGAAGCAACACCGCCACACCTGTTTCTGCCTAATAACTGCGTTATGTCTTGTTGTGTTCGTCTAAAGGGTGTGGTAATAGAGTAATACCAATCCGAGGCCCTCCAACTTAGTCCTCGAGGGTAGCAACGCATCTGGGGTCAATTACAGGTATCAATGGACGGCGGTGACCACTTACCATCAGGTGAACCACATGCTTTTTAGATACTTCCATATTTAAAAAAAATACAAAATTAATTAACGGCCATTAGCGACATTATCATTTTTACCTTGAAATACAAATTCTTGTACAAATGCTGGTAAAAATTTATTTCAAAATGAAATTAGAATTCTCCTTATAAAGTAGAGCAGACAGGTTGTAGTTTTACGCGCGCCTAATTTGACTACGTTCTAATAAAATTAAATCGTTGAATTACTTGGAAATTGTATCTCATTTGTATGCTTGCATTTGTTTAAAACGTTCTTTGCATTTAGTTCAGAGAAATAAAATTACCATGAACATATTTTAATTCAGAGTTTTCTGTCCCCTGATTTGACACTTAACAAAATGTAAAATTAATCTCAATTTGTGATAACTTTTAAAAGATTACACGGATTTCAATGAAACAAAAATTATATATTAAGTCAAGATGTACCTTCACTGCAAAAATATTTCCTATTATTTACATGAAGTTCATTAAAATTAAATTAAATTCAGTCGTTTCAAACAATATTGTATGTAAAAGACCACGTGGGAACATTGATATCGTTGAATCCTGATCGTACACCAAGGTTCTATGCAATAGAAATAAAACGGGAACTATGCAAAACTTTCGATTGCCGTGTTTCTGTTATCGGCGACCACAACCAAATTGCTAACTGACCGCTTTATTGCAGTTTTGAAGTTAAACCACCGATAGCGGAATGGACGAATCGAGTTGTGAAATATAATATTAAACTATTGCTATAGGTTTTTTTTCGGAATCCATTCAGTTATAGAGTAGGATTAACTGTATTTTATAATATTTGTATTCGTTATTTGATATTAGAACAAAAACGTGTAGTTATGTTGCGATCCGTATGACATGGCGTAGATCTATTTAGGTTTACCTTGATATGGATACATCTGCCTTACCACGTAGTTATACAAAAGTATTGCAACGAATTTAGGAGGCAGAGAAGTGCCGTGATAGTAATAACTCAAGCCGACAAGAAAAATCCGAAAAGTCTCTAGTCTAAGGCAAATGAGCCTACATTCTTGATAGTAAGGGGTTACTATTGCCCCAAATACATTATAAGCAACTTCATATAGAGCAGTGCATCATTGGAGTTAATCACTGACGCGTTGCTTTCAAGGACTAAGGTGGTTGCCTTATATTAAATTAAATCCGATGTATTTAATGTAATATCGCATCTGTAAGCATTATCTATTTGAAGTTCTATAGGTTCCATCCGATGTTGATCACGAAAGCGTTGTTACTCCCGAGGACTAAGATGGTCGCCTCAAATAAGTAGGCCAGCAACCGCACCCTTCCAGCGCATTTTACGTTAAAAATAGGTGCGGCGGTGGTACCTCCCCGATCGAACTATACTCGGGGCCCCCTGTGTCCACGGGGCTCTGGGGTGAAGCCCAAAAAGCCCATAGGTAAACCCGCCCCTGTATTTAGCACTAATATGTCTGAAACCCGTCAAGTTTTATACGTCAGGAACATGTTACCACTATGCGGGTCGGATTGGAATTGAATGGGGGATTACCGAGCGAACCTTATTGCCTGCTGAGTAGTGACAAATTTACATAGATCTGATAGAGATTACTTGGACCTTTTTGCGTTCTGTAACATTCAACTAAGTATGTCAGACCGTCTTACATTATATGCTATTTAATAGAATTATAAAATAGTGGTTTTCTTTTTTATTTTAGTCTATCAGTTTGTTCTGCTATATTGCTGCTTTGCAAGAATAATAACAAAACTCAAAAACGCTAATTTTTAAAATTAAACAATGAAAAAAAAATTAAACAATGCTTATTATTTTTGTATTTTAAAAGAATGTAGTTAAATTAATACAAATAAAAGGTCAACCACAGCGAAGTTAGAGCACCAGGTTTTGAAATCAAGAATAATATAAGAAGGGTAAGAATAGGTATGTCCTTAGCTTAAAATTAGTACTCTTATCTCAGGTGAGTTAATTGCAGATTTAAAGTAGCCATTTATTGTCAGGCAAATTGCCAGTACGTTTCCTACATTTTTAACTAAAACAATATAGAAAATTTTATTTATTAAGTACCATTTCATACTGAAAACTAGTTGCTTTAACCGAACGTAGAATAAATATCAACTTAACGAGCAGTACAGACATCGAAGACATGAAATAGCTTACAATATCAACAAGATAGCCATTCGCGTCAAGTGAGACACTCACATTTGATTGCACTTCGTCTGCGAATCCTGTTACGTCTACGTTTTATTTGACAAGAGTACTGTTTGTTCTTTATAAATAAGAACAAGAATCATTAGATATTGTTTGGATTTTGTACTAACGTAAGATCGTACACACTATGTTGTCAATACTTTTCGACAGTTTAAATTTATTGTTGTACACCAAAGATATAGTATCGTGTCGTAAGTTTGAAGTAAATATTGTTTGTTTCCAAATAATACATCTATATAAATATAACCCGTATTATAAATATATAATACGGGAGGGCGTAACACTACGCCCTCCCGTGTTTTGAATTATTGTGAATACTTATTCGAGACGTTTCAACTTAGTCTTCAGGAGTGGACGTGAACGTTATCTGTGGACGAGCTCAGATCCTTAATTTAGGCTCCTCAGGGCTCAGGTCTGACAATTTTTTTTCTGAAGTTAAATACACTTTTAAATGTAAGAGTCATGTGACACAAAATCTGAAATAATTACTCCATTTCTGTAATATTCTATTTATAAATATTGTATTATGTATTTTTCATATTTACATTGTAAAGCTTGTTGTGGATAGAATATACCTATTTTTAAAGGAGAAGTAGCATACAAAAATGCAGTCCACTTTATAGCAAGTGGTTACTGCCGCCCATAGACGTCTGTAACCAACTCCATACAATACCTAAAGTCTATTACAGGTGCGTTTCCACTTTTTAAGACTAAAACGATTGCCTCGTATTTAGTTCAGTCTGCTAGGTCTTTCTTTCCTGTCCCTGTAATACCGGGTCCAGAATAGGGCTACGGTATCCCTTGTCTGTCATAAGAGGCGTTGCAGGCGACAACAGATCCCGGGAAGGTCAGCGGCATGCCATCGTAAACCCCTGAAAGCACGGTGAGCGCTAATGCTCACCGGAAAGGAGCCCAAAAGGGGCATCGCGCGTGGAGGACTCCGGTTGGGTACCGTTGGAAATCCCGGAGTCCTCCACATTGCGCTGAGGATGGGCACCCGGGGGGTTTTAGTGTGATAAAAATCCCACATAACCCGGCGTCGTTTTTCGGCGTCAGGTACGTTTTGAAGGTTTCCCCATCGTAAAAAAGGTCTTACTTTTCAAAGTATTTACGTTTTAAGACCCAGACTAAAACCGTTTAGAAGCTCACTTGTACTAATTTATTTTCCAACATGTCAACCAGTTAAATGTACATCGAAATGAAAAGAAAATTCATATCCACGATCATCGGCACTGAATAGAATAAAATTCCCTACACGATATCATCTAGTTCCACGTCGTTTCTCGATATCCTATCTCCCCTTGCGGATTGCGCTCAGTCGACGCTTCAATTTCACAATGCACATTACGGGTAAGGCTACGTTCACAGACACATAGTAAGCATATAGCGTATTGATAAGAGGAGGAGGAGGACATCGTCATAAGAGGTAGCGTATTTTGTTAATATTTTTGTCAATTTTATCTTCTTTTTAAGCTTCATATAGACTCTATAAAAATACTATAATAGAATTATTTATGGTAAAAATTGGCGGGATGCAGAATTAAAAAATTCATTGTAGTAGTTAATATTTAATCATTTAATACCTAAGTAACCTTAATAATCATTGAATAATCCTAATACCATACCTTTCCTAATATTTCCTTTGTAAAACATAACATTCATAAGTAACAATTTGTAGGGGGATGGAACGCCATTGCTGATGGTTTTTATAAATGTCTGTGTCAAGTCGATGATTATATTCAATAAAAATTAAAATAATAAAAAATTAAAGAATTTATGGTGGCCCATTCTTATTCCGGGTATTTTTTGTAACTAAACAAATAAACTATAATAATATGACTACCCCGTCAATTCTAAAGCCATTGAACGCAAAAATGTACGATCGAGATATCATCTTGTATCTCGTCGTTCCCAGATATCTCCTATTCTGTTACCCTCAGATAAAGGCTGTGTCGCCGCCTCAATAACACGGTGTACGTTATGTTTAAGGTCTTGTTTACAAAAGGGGGCAGCGTACGGAAATAAATGTTGTACCAAATGTTACATAATATTAATTCACATTGAAATGCGATGAAATCTTATACTAACTTTTTTGTAGGTAGATTTCGACATTTTATGTATCGTTATATAAGTAAAAGAGAACTCATAAGATTATATAATAGAAAGAGCGTATATGCCTTTTACACTACAATTGAAAGTCCCCGTTCCCGCCAAAGTCAGATGATAAATAAATTCTTAGATATGTCCATACATACCCTTTTATGCGCATGTGCATGCGTGTATGTATGTGGTTTGGTGTATTTATTTTAAATTACATTTGTAGATACGGTATACCGTCGCCTTAAGTTACACTACCTTTTGCTTTCAAGTTAACCACACACAATCCTTTTTTTTTTTTGTTTTCGAGGGGGAAACCTTCCGTGGGATTCTTACCGCACTAAAACCCCCCCGCTGGCCGTCCTCGGCGCTGCGAAGAGGACTCCGGGATCTCCAAAGGAACGCGACCGAAGTCCTCTGAGCGCGTTGCCCTTTCGGGCTCTGCCCTGGTGAGCGGCTGGGCCCACCGCACCATCTGTTTTTTACGACGGCATGCGACCACACATACCGTCGTCCTTCTTGGGGTCGTTTGGTTGGACGGGTCGAGCTCCCACTCTTGCCGCTCGCAACCCCGAGAGCTCCTTTTAGTCGCCTCCTACGACAGGCAGGGGATACCGTAGCCCTATTCTGATCCCGGAGCTACAGGGACAAGTAGCCACCTACCATCAGATGGACTGTATCCTCGTGTGCTACTTCCGTATTATAAAAAAATACCATTCGTCTTCTTCCGTCTTCGTCATAAGAGGTGACTGAAGTTTAAACTAGTTTACGGGCAACAATGTCTTCCAGTAGTAAACATATATCTGCTACTGTCACTGTCTCTTCACATTTAATAAATCCAACCCACTATCAAAAGTATTACAGCATTTTTTAACTATATTTTAATTTGTAAATGTCACGTGGACTGCATGATTGTTGGCTACTCACTAACTATGCAGTCCACGTGACAAGATGCCACGCCACAGATGCGTTGTTGATGGCTAACTTTGAAAGCCACCTAAAGAAAATCAAACTAACATCATCAGAAGACCATAAAAGAGTACCGGTAACGAACCAGAAAGATTTCACAACATTGTGATTGCGAAGTAGAAATTCAAAAAATAACGTCAAAAATCCTAGTATTATGATCGGTATCATGTTCCCCATCAGATATCTAGTGGTGTTTTGTCGGGATATAAACATCGTGTAATATTTCACATTTTCACATCGCATTCTAAATCCTCATTCTTTGCGGAGTGAATAACACATTTCCAATAATCTCATGAGCCTTATTTACTGGCAGAAACAGGGTTACCATCGTTGGAAAAAGTGACGGATATACCCACGGGATGCATAAACTTTTTTATATAAAACTGGTAGTACCAGTAAAGCTTGACTTGGTAGGTACCACCGTTACCTATTTCTAGCCTGAAGCTTGCGTTACGATGGAAAGGTCTCCAGTTGACTTACGTATGAGGCGATCATTTTAGTCCTCAACAGTTGCGACGCATGTGTGATCGGCTCAGAAATGAGACTTAAGAATGGTTCGCAGCCAACTTGTCTTAGTTAATATTATATTATAAGTAAGTACACTTTGAACCGACTGCTTTCGTTCTTTCTATAGCTACAATTACCTTTATCGTAATGTAATCACATGAATAAAAAACTTACCTATTTGATATTTAAGGTACAAGAAACATTTTCAGGTCTTAATAAGACCTCCGATTCACACAGCATTGAATCGTGTAGAAATATGTTAGTATCCTTCCACTATTTTATATATTAATTAAGTCATTTAAAAGTTATAGTGATACATATGCCTTTTGATTGTTGTAAGATGTTTAATAACATAAAATGGAAACGTCCTGCTTCAAACCAAGCAGTTGGTGACCCTACTCAGGGCTTAGCTCCGTGGTTTAACCTTTGCGCGCAATCTCTCGACACATACCGAGACTTTTATGAGTTTGTTTTACTTACTTTTTGTTGTTTTACAAAACCTGTACATGTATTTTTGCTATGTTAGTATACATAAATCGGATAAAAAATTTAAGTAGTTTAAGTTTGATTGATTTATAACATCTATAATCTGAATAAAAAAGAACAAATAAGAATGAAATTTTATAAAATAGACCTCGGTTAATGTACCTATGTATAAATAAAAATATTGACTTTTATATAGTATATACTTTTTAAACTATACGCAAGGTTTACTAAAAGCCAATACAAATTGATAATGTACTACATTCTTATGTTAATGAACAAGAGTGGATAAAGTACTCGTAATGTGGTTGTGTGATTTGTTATTTGAATTGTTTTGTTTATTTTTGTTTTTAAGAAAGTTTTTTTGATCTTTAGTACTTCGAATTTGATTAGAGATCTCCTTGATGACGCGTCCACATTAGGTCGATAACCGAATTCTGTCGTCATTCGAAATCAGATACGTTTTCGACCGACAACCAAGCAAACAACAGACAACCGAACAGACATCCGAACAGCAAGCAGTTTCGACCGAATACGGCCAACCGGAACAAATTTAGATCGGTCACCGCAAACGTACCGCATCCGATACGGTTAACCGAATTACCGTTTACTTTGGTCCGATTCCATTTGCTATCGGATACGGCCAAACCGATCAAATGTAAACGCCCCATTAGTATTTCACATTGGACATAATTTGACCACAAAATAAGTGCACCACCAGACATAAAAATCTAAAGCCATCCTTTTGGTGTTTACTTAAACAGAGATCGAACCCAGTACCTTTTGTGTATCTCACTGACTCTACAATAGTTACATAAAACTAACTGCAATACATTAAATTTATTTTCTTTAAGATTTTCTACAGACTCAAGAATAAAAGCTTTTAAAATAAATACTGCGGCGCACGATTTTGTCGCCAAACTGCAATATCCTAAATTGTACATTTCGGTTCTCTAGAAGCTCATAATTCGCAGTCACGTCCCTAAACTGCAAATAAAAATATTGACACACACTATCTTTAGACACACACTGAATTTATTCTATCGTTACTTCACATTATTATTGTTTGTATAGAAAATGTATAAGTATAACTT
>DWNE01006479.1:0-13024 GCA_018249875.1 Cecropterus toxeus
CATAATTTGTAAACAAATTTGATTAAGGACATTTATATACCTATAGATAAAATACTTAATAAATAAAACGCTTAAATTTTTTATCTAATATGTTTTCCGTATTCCATTGAGGCTTTAAAATTAGACATATTTTTATGATCGCCTTAAACATGTAGTGTAAGAACATGCATGTAGCGCAACAACTCTCTATTTAGTCATTGAACATCATTAATTAGTTACAGAACATTATGCACACCTACCTATAACGAACGACAAAATAAAACATTCTAATGGTCATACTTCCTAATGGTCAAAGAGATCAAAATATCCTATGATTTATCCTATGATCTATCCATTTCATAATATAATATGATTTACTTTATCCCTGCAACATAGGATGGTAATGTCGCGCAGCTCACACAAACGCGAACACTTGTTGTAAGGTCAACGTATTTGCAATGGCACGGTTACGCTAAATATTTGTGTTACTCATTCTGAACTACGCTGCAACTTTCCGTTCCTGAACTCCTTGTTCTTATATAAAATGCTGATAATATAATATGACTTGTGTTAAGTGGTTACTGCCGTTATATCTGATTCTCGGAATGCAAAAGTGTTTGACGAAAGTGTGTAGTATCCTTTTATGTAGGTAGTATACTTTACAGGTAGGTAGAATTTTAAAATTAAGTCGTCTTTTGTATTTGCTACTTAATAAGTACCTCGTTTTATTTTCTAAAGCTCGGTATTGGCATAAAACTAGTATCAGCAACAGATGGAAAAGATACACAAAACATGCAGACGGATGCAAATCATCACTTAAAGACCTGACCAAAAATCGAACCAGTATCTTTAATTTTCTCCAAGTATCTTCGTAGACCCAAATCCAAATCATATTTCATATCATTATCATGGTCAACCCATTACTGTTCTACTGCTAGGCACAAGTTTGCTCTCAGAATGAGATAGTTTTAGGCCATAGACCACCGCACTGGACAAGTGCGAATTAGTAGACTTCACACACCTTTGAGAACTTTCTTCAGAGAAGTCCCAGGTATTCAGGTTTCCTCACGATGTTTTCCTTCGTCGTTAGGCTATCACTGGTCAACCATACTTAAATTTGAAAATTGGAATAAAAAAATTACTAAAACATCGAAATAGCGTCATCATTCAAAGTTCAAACGTTACATAACCTGCAAATCTGGAAAAAGTAAATTTAAAAGTTATGATTTTAGAGAGAAATCTCTCTTTGCGGATATTAAATGAAAGTGGTATGTTTATTTAAACACGATTTGGTCAACCGATTCTTGTCTTTTGGTTTTGAGTGCGATTAACTTGTTAACGAGGGGATTGTATAGTTTTTGAATATTGTATTTTGCATACATTAGAATAAATTTATTGTACATACATATATGAAAAATAAAAACCTCAGGATAAAATCATCCTAGAGAAGAGTAACAGGAAGTTAATTACAAATACGATGCCACTTCCAGAAAAACGAAGGTGGAACATATGTGGTAGGAATTTAAATCGATAAAATTACATATATACCATAGCACACCATTCAAACCAGAACAACTAAATCTATAATGCTTTTAGACCCACAACATGACACACATATGAATCTGTTTGACTAAAAAACAAAATTATTTGAATTTTTAGTCTTTATGTACTTTGAACATCCATCTTAAAAGGTGGTAGGCCTGATATGGTTTGACCGGGGAAGTACTCCACTCATATTTCTAGAAGTTATAGCGTTTCAGTTGAGGAATGTGCGTTTCTGTTTCCTTATATATGAAGCGACTAGCTTACTCCTTACTCCTCAAGGGTGGCAAAGCACCTGTGATCGGCTTCAGGTGGATCCCCTGTTCATATCGAGTTATTAAGGACTATGCGCAACAGTGAGGCTACTTCAATGTTATAAGACAGAAATTACGTAGGCATGAAACATTAAAAATAATTTTGTTCATTTTAATATAGAAAACAGAACATAATATTCACAAGCACCTCTAGTATAAATTTCGTTAGTCATTTTATTACCTGCGTGTTAAGTAATTCGTATATATTGAGGAAAGTTAACAATTCCCAGAATATAGTTTGAAATCCATAAGTTAAAAAGTTAAGAGGTTATTGTACCGTAATTTACAAGGTTATGTCTTTTACGAAACTGTTTAAATGAAAAGGAGTTACGTAAATTGATGTTAGAAGAAAAAGCTCGATAAAGACTTGTAGTTAATATTTAGTGGGCTCATATTAATAGTCTAATAATTTAAAATAATACGCATGATGTAACTGTCGAAGATCAACTTTCTACTATAAATAAATTACCAATTATTGAACAATTTGAAAACTGTTATTAAGCTATTACATTTAAATAAAAAAAATACTAACGACTGTTGTAAACCTATTAAAACGTACTACAGGTAACAAATAAGATAACAATCTTAATTATCATTTCAGTTGAGTCTTAATTATCATTTCAGTACATCGAATCACTTATCACGGGATTTAATATTTCATTGGTTACAGAAACATCTTTATTCATTACTCAACTCGTATTTTACCTAAATATGTAGATCGTTTTACTATCCTTCTACTAATCTCATTACAAGTAGGTATATATTTTTAGTAATAAGTATTTCTTAATTTAGTTATAAGGATCTCTGTATTTAATATACTCATGTACCTTTGTTTATATTGTCTGAAATAAATGAATAAATTCAAAATCATAGCTTACCCATTAACGTATTGTCGTGAAGTGGATGGACAATGCAATTTACTGTAATGCAGGTTAATGCATAATTCTTGATAACGTCTAATGTTGATTGACATTGAACCGGCTTTAGGATTAACATATATTTATCACTTGTAACATAACTCAAGTAATATGATGATGTTTATTCGGTGTCGCCTTTGATGTCTTTGCCCTGACCTTGATACACTGTATTAACTGGTAATAGGGCTAGTAACTTGTGATAATTGGTAAAATTAACCAAATGAATGTACGTGGTTATGTCCGTAAGACGTACAAAGACCTACATATGTTCTACACTGTTCACAAGTTGGTCGAGTATAAAAACCAGAATTTTGTTTTTAATTTTGTATATGAAGTGATATGATAGGAAGCAAAATTCCATAGATTTGTGGGCAAGATTTTAATCGTAGTAATGTGTCAAATTGCGGTCCCAGGATGTTATAAACGCGGTGTAAGAAATAATTATCCCCAGAGAGAAAAAAAAAGTATAAACAAAATAACTTATAAATAAATTCATGAAAACAAGGCAACTAGCTATTTATGTTGTGGTTAGAACTTTCTCCTTCAATTACTTAATAAATGTATTAGTATGTGCCGACCGGTTTCACTTATTTTTTTTTACTTCTCTGTTGTGTGGTATTGATTCAATATCAGGATAATTCCACATCGTCTTAAAAGTGCTCTTTGAGTGTAACATAGTAGACTTATACTATAAACGTTTTAAACCTGTAATGTAGTCATCAGGGCTAGCAATAATATGTGGCTGATCTCAAAAAGAACTTTACTACTGTTTTGGATTGATAACATATAACTATTACCAATTCTGAGATTTACTATTTACATGGATTTAGCAACAAGCCAAGACGTTAACAACCTCAATTACGAACGAAAAATAAAAAAAGAACAAATATATGACGCGAATAATATATTTTGAAACCAAATCTCTGAACCTCCTTCGGTGTTTTTAAATAAAAATCGACTTAAAAATATTAAATCTAACACAAAACTGACAACCCTAATAGCGGACGTATCGGTCTCTCGGTTGGCCCACTAACAACCGGTCGCGAGTACTTTCTTTCGGGCCTTCTCACTTCCGCCTGCGAGCCTCCACGTGCCCGACCAAGGACCTGTCTCACCCATATAACGTTAGACCTTTAGTGTAAGGAGGCTAGACTTAATTAAGTATTGTAATGGGAGCAGATGAATAGCATTGACCCATTTTGAGCCGACTGCGTCAGATGGAGGGTAACGTTTTTCGAGTTTATGTTTGTTTGTTTGTATGTATGACCAATTCTTTGGCACTCTACGGATTGTGACGTATGACATATTTTTACAATCGTCTCAGTTTGCAGAGTGATATAGGCTATATAAAAAGGGGGGAGGGAAGGTTTTTTTATTGTTTCGGCAATATGAGCATTAAATGCAAGCTAGTAAACAGACCAATTTAAAAACATACTTATTATAATAATGTTACCTAACTATTTTGATAAAAACTCATATAAGCGTTAAATTAAATGAATATCATTATAAACAAATATATCGTTTTAAGTAGTCGGGTATTTTGTTTTAATGTTTTTAACGTTGTTACTAATTATACATAGATAGTTATTTATAGCTATCTGCTGCTTTTGCCGTCATATACATATTTCGCGAACTACAACTTAATACATTATGTGTATTTTACGTGCACGTGCATTTCCATATAATCCTCAGGAGAAACTGTGGATAATTAACGGAATTTAGGAGGGATTAAGTAACAGATAGAACCTATCTACCTATTTCTTACTACTACTACTATCTACTCGACCTTTTTTTATAATAAATATTTTTATTATTCACAACATTTACTATGGAAATAGTAGTAATTAATCACATACTTACATGTAATATTAACAAATCCCAAAATAATTCAACAATTTAGAATTATTGCTATGTAAAAGAGTTTAGTTTTTTTTATTTCATTTCCTTATTAATCAGTAATCGAACAGCAATACATAGAAAATATTTATGTATTGCTGTTGGATTACTTAATAAATCAATAAAAATAAAAAACTGAACTCTTTTAAACTTTATTGATTTATTATTAGTAATCAAGCTTACTGGCGACTTCAAAAAAAAGGTAATATTAGTATTATAATAATTAACTCATTTTACACAAATAAAACTTATTTCATACAATTTTCATGCGATACGCTTATGTCCACATTATTGAAAACTATTGTTCAGGACAGTTTAATTTTCTTCAATTAATGTTTACCTATCTAATTATGAACGACAACTACAATTTATGGTTTTTACAACACTTATCCGTATTTCGCACTGTCTGTACACGACTACGTGACTGTAATTATTTGTGTAATCGGTGCAATTTAACCAAAGTCGATTAACTGCAATTTACCCAAACTCGATAAAATTAAAAACATGTTTTATTCATTCAATGAAAGAGAAGGTTTTTTTCTGTTTTTTCTTAAACTTTCACCTCTTAATGGTTTGATATAATTTGGGGTACTATCTAAAAAAGTTTATCTTAACGAATTTCACGATTTATTAACGAAAACTGAATGATGTTGTATTGTTAAATTTATTGTTAGTAGTTTACTTTAAAATCACTATAAATTTTCTTAACAAAATTTAAAAAAAGTTATTTTTTTGTTAATATATTGTCTTAACGATCAATTTCTTGTGGCCAATGTATTAGACATCAACGAGCTTCTATTTAATATATCTATTTTTTTATAAAAATATTCTTGTAGAAGTTTTCCAGTTCTCGTAGATTCATATTTATTTACCTACTATAAATAAGAGTATTAGCTTTAAGGCTATAGCTAAATCGTGAGTAATCAATGCCATCTAGCGATGCAAGTAAGATTCATTTTGAAAGATCCACTCTACACGCTCTCTTAATGCAAAGGCTTCGGAGGACTAAATAGTTTCTAGCTAAATTCATAGGTGACGCTGCTATTAACATGTTTAAATAACTTATATGAGCATGTATACCTAAACACAGTTTGATAGATATATATTGTGCTACGATAATGCCGAAACCTGTAAAATATTACTAAAATGTTAATATTATTAATTTGCAATAAGAAATACTGTTAATCCTCGTAATATGCCAATAATATGCACAGACCTTTACTTAACCGATAGCTTTATGAAACAAATTTGAATGTTAATAACTTTAACATTTCAAAATTGGTTGAATGCTAGAAATTCTTAGATATTCATTAAATATTTTATCTGTTTATTTCGTTTCACATATTTATTACATATTTACTCAGCTTAAGAATAGTGGTATTCCAAAATTATTACTTTAACATTTATTTAAAATCGGGCAATTTGACATCATTGCAGTCATTTTTTAATTTACATTATTTGAGAAGGGTTGAGGTCGTTCTCCACCGCGGTATTAAACATCAAATTTATCAAAAACACGTTCTTTACAATTAAAACAATGAGGAGAAATTATTAATTCTTATTCTAATATAAGATAAAGGTCCTGGAGGATACGGAGAATTTGAATCTGGACTCCAAAAGAAAGGCTGTCTTAGTTGTCTGTAAACTGAATAATATTAATCAATATCAAGTGTCATCCACTTTAGTATTGTGATTTGTGACTAATAATCTGAATAACAGGAGAGGAATCGGTAAATTTCCCGTAATAGTTACAACATGGTGAAACGAAGTACGAAACCGAGTAAGCCGTTTATATATAAATATATAAGATAAAAACATTAAAATGTACGTAGGTAATTCCAAGACAACGGTCTTACTTTTAAAGTATAATTTTACTTTTGAGACCACAAAAACTATTTTGTCTGTCCTCCCAAACTAATGGGAATTGATAAATTTATATATTAATTTATCGAGTATAAATTTATCACGTTATATTTTATTAGTTGAATTGGTAAATTTCCCTGAATAGGGAAAAACACTAGTTGCACCATGGTGAAATGTAGTACGAAGCCGAGAAAGCCTTATATATACAAGTATATAAGATAAAAAAAAAACATTAAAATGTATGTAGAGAATTCCAAAATAACGGTGTCATTAACACTTTTAAGATATGATTTCATTTGGAGACGACAAAAGCTATTCTGAGTGTCCTTACAAACTAATTTTGGACAGCACTGAACAAATTTATATGACTTAGTGCTAACAAATAGACGTGCTTGCGGTACGATATAATCTACAATGAAAATAATTAGCGCTTTTATTAAAAATCAGCGCTACAATGCAATTTATATAAAGTAGGTACTATACACTTGATAAAAAATATTAGTTAATTATAGTTAAAATAAATCAAAGTGATTCACAAAGAACATAGTGATCGCTTATTCATTTTTATAACGTTAGAAAAACGCCACGTGTGCAATCACGTACCTGCCTAAAAGTACGTCAATATTTTAAGGAAAACATGAAAAACACGTGTTTCCGATTGTTGTAAGAATACCTTACAAATATTAGGTAGCCGTTTTTATTAAATGACGCCCCTTTGATACGCCTGGTTGTCCATTAAAATCGAATTTAACAAGTAATCATGTTAAATTTGCCAATTCATTGTCATTTATGAGCTATTATAATGAAACAAAGCTCAATATATATTAAGATAATTCAGTTGTTGTCATTAGTGGTGCAACCGGTTTTAAATTTTCACTTCAAATTAATACCTGTGCAATGAGCGATAATTTGTATGAATGTTCTTATTGCCTTAACCCCATGCTGAATAATTTATGGAGAAAATGGAAAACCATTCGATGGTAGTTTACGCTTTATTTAAGTATGATAAACATAACGGACGTGAACAAACAAAAACAGTATTTTCTTATAGTGATTATAGTTATAGTAACGACTCGCGTGGCGGGGCGGTCACCATACCGGTCTGACGCGCAGTGGCTCCCGGGTTCGATCTCCGGCCAGACAGAAATTTGAATGATGAATTTAGATTTCTGTTCTGGGTCTGGGTGTTTGTGTATTCCTCTTTGTGTGTCCATGGCACCCACGACAGAGGAGAAAATCCCAGTGTGGGGCTATGAGTGTAGAAAGCGTGTGAAGTAATTGAAAAAAAAAATGTAAACCTAAATTGTAAAATAGAGTTTAATGCGTTCACGAAAATTTAAAGAATTTTACGTTGAATAATGAAATTTGATGTCTTTTATAGATTTAAGCGTGTGTTCTGTTACAGTTTCGACCACACTTTCAGATAATTATAACAAACAATAAGTAATCTTTATTAAAAAATAAACACTGATCATTATGTATTCCCAATTAATTTGTTAATATATATTTACATCAAGTATTTTTCTGCATGCATTTTATGTAGCTGGATTTATCTTTTATTTATTTATTATTTTTGCGCTTTATTTAAAGATTCAATAGTAAAATAAGATTATTATGACGCCATATTTTATGAGAGGAATATAACTATGAGAATCTGATGTATTTTTTTCTCACTCAGAAAGTCATAGTTCAGAACAGAACAAAAGGTTAAAGTGCTTATGTGTGCCTTAAAAAAAGGAATCAATACTGAAGCTAAGAAAATTCAACTTAATGCATATAGCAAACCAAAATATATAAAAAGTCACTGCAAACCATGAATAAAGCCACGAATGTACACTAACCCGTATATCGCTGCAAAGAATAAACCCTCCAAAAGATATATACATATTTGCAAAAAGTAAGATACTAGTTACGTATACTTAAAAATAACACAAAACTAAAGCATTTCAATTTAAGATCAAATGACCTTTTAATTTTAACCTGATATTTTTGGTAAAGAAGCTATTTGAAAAATGGGTTTAATTTTTTTATGGAAACGTGGAAAAATAAGATTATTAGGAAATTGACGTAAGGTCACAAAAATACTACTGAAGACCTTAAGATATATAGAATATATATTCAATTATTACGCAAGTATAACAACTATTGAATCAATATAAATAATATACGCAAGTATAACATCTATAAAATATTGAATCTGCCCAACATCACTTAGGGCTGTTTGCAGTTGAAAGTTTAATTCTTACTTACTTACGCTTAGAAAAATAGTAAAAGTAAGGTTGCCACCTGTACCTACTTTATAATAAAGTATTGAACCTTATTTGTGGTAATCGTACTTTAGAGTTGATGCAAAAGATGAAGTACGCGAAAGTACTTTATTTTGCAACATCCAGGATCTAAAAAAAATGTGAAACTAACAATGTGACAACCTCCATCCTGACGACCTTCTTTTTTGATCGTCAAATAGCACAACCACAAATATCAAACATTATTTACATTCCTTTTTTGGTGTATTCAGTTCCTCTCGCTTCAATTAAGATGAAGTTGCCTCGGGCAACAAAGTTAAGGAAAAACATAAATTGTACTTTATTTTGAAATACTTACTTTTTTCTACCTTCTGAGGCCAATTTACTTTAATTGCTGAAAATAAGGTGGCAACCCTAAGTAAGACCATCATAGCCAGTGCGCAACGCTTAGGAAGGCTAATTTTAACCAACTCACACACGGAAAACAAAATATGTATTTTACATTGCAATGAGTCGGCGAAACAAAAGGTCGACAACACTTCTAAACATGGTCGGGATAATTTATTTCCTAGAAAACATTTCGGGGAGTGCAAACTTCAAATCTTGCCAGAGGAATGCATAACTCTAGCTAGTGCTAAATTTATTATAATTGCATGAATGAATCTCTGTGCTAAAAGATGTCAGAATGAAAGAAAAATATCAATTAACATTAACAAAATTACAGCTTACATTGGACCGCTGTTACATTAGACAGACAAAACGAACCATATCACAAAGTATTAAGGAACACATCAGCGCAGTCAAAAAGAGTCTGCGGTAGCTGGATCGACTTTATAAACCTCAGGTAATCTCCGCGGAGCTTCATTACTTTTCACGTTTCGTAAAAAAAAGCAATAGAGATCAAAAAACATCCTAAGAACTTTAACGGAGAAGATGGTTTTAAATTAGCGCAAACGTGGAATCCAGATGGTAGTTTATGTAAATCACAAATAATGCAAAGTTCGGTGCGTAGGGAAACAGTTAGTGTTGTGTGTCGTGATATGGAATCTAAAAAATAAAGATTATAGACGTAGGATCGATAGGTTAATCTACCACTAGTGCTTGTCTACGGTTTCTCCTCGGCACTGCAGTTTTGCCGAGACCACAATCCATGTAACTGGGTCGAAATATAAGCAAAAAGAAATTCAAAAACCGCATACCGTGAGTACCCGTGACATATTAAAAATAATATCGACATCTATGAACGGTACACATCCGGTACAACATCTCCGTACAAGCCGAACTAACACCGCAGCCCGCTTAGTTTTGTTCGATACTTAATAGTTCCGACAACTTATAACAGATGGCGCTAAAATAAATAATTGCATGTATCGTCGCGCTAATAATCACATTAACCTACGCCTATAGATGTTTCTTTACATGTGTCAGTATTACAAAAATGTCACTCTACTATAGGTTAGCCATTAACCTTTATTTCCCTTAATAATTAAAGCGTGGTACTTTATTTTATAGCTCTCCTCTAGTTGTAGGAAGACACTCCTGTCCATACCTTATATATTTAACGTGTCAACTTATGCAAAATCCATACATGAGGATGCGAAACCAACATGATTTGACCGGACAGGTACCACCAAGTACCACACCTATTTATAGTGTGAAGAAAACCTGTTGATTCAGTTTTATGTATAACCCCTGTTCTATATGAAGTTGAGAGTTGGTTCTTGACTTTCATGGAAAACGATTACCACTCACCAACTGGTAGACAGAATGCTCGTTTGATACTGCAAAGTTATAAAAGAAACAAAATGTTTAAAAAAAACGCGAGCCCTAGGGAAAAGCCACCGTGGATATTTTGCATCTGATTGGTTAAAACACACATTCTTAGAAGATGTAACGTAAAGAATAACAGGGAAAAATGTATCATTGATGTTCCATCCCTTATGATAGATAAGCATGAGATGACGCATTTTAATATGTAAGAAAAATATATAATAACAATCCTTCTATAGCAAATAGTCATTCATTCATATTTCTAAGTAGCGCAAACATTTCTCAGAACTAGTCTAGTGCCCAACGCCTCAACAACAAAGGTAAGCTTCAACGCAAAGTTATGACGCAACGCTTGTATGCGAAGCTCCGTGATATCCCCGAAATGTCAAGGCTGTCATTGTCAGTCACATGACGCGGTCACATGACGGCGGTTGCGCTCGGCCAATATTTATGTTGTTCCGATTACTCAAAGATACCGCATTCCGATCTTACGGCCGATTAACTTAACACATCCTTGTTACATCTCAATAAATCGGCTTAACTACTTCACCGTTCACACTTTTTTGTTTAATTTAGTTGCCGTGATAAGATATCCGTATATTGGTTTTCAAATCGATCTTTGAGGGTTCGCGGTTTGAACCCAGGTATATACATTTTTCGATATTATGCGCGTTTTAGAAATTAATCATCACTCCCTTTAACGATGATTACACATTGTTTGAAAACCTGCATGCCTGAGTGTTATTTTAAGGAAAATGCTCTAAATCTTTTTAATATGTTACGGGTACTCACGATATGCGGTATTTTCAATTTCTTTTTGCCGATCTTTCAACTCAGTTACATGGATCGTGGTCATGGCCAAACTGCGGTGGCGGGGAGAAACCGTTGACAAGCACTAGTGGTCTATCTATCAATATCATCAATATCAATCTATCTACTCTACGTTTAGTTCGTTTTTCTTTTTTTCCATATCGCGACACACAACACTAACTGTTTACATAAAAAACCGCATATCGTGAGTACCCGTAACATAATAAAATGTATGAATTCCGCGATAATATTAGCCTAAAATCATACTCTAAATCTACCAATTCACTCTCTCACTCCGAACCTAGCAGTGGAACAATAATGGTTCAATGATTTAGTTGCGCTACAAAATGTTATCTGGGACTTCTTAACCACCTAATCTCTTATAACTATAGTCATGTTAGCATTATGGCATGGATTTTTCAGATCTCGATCGTCTCCCCTTTGTATGAGTCGACTATCAAGGAGGTAAGTATTCCCCTGTTTTTTTAAACTTCTCAAATCACTATATTGCCGTACTAATATCTTATCTTACTAAAACTATAAATGCGAAAGTTTGTGAGGACAAAAAAAACGCTTCCTAGACTCATAGCCTCACAGTAGGGTTTTCTCTTATATCGTGGGTGCCATGGACACACAAAGTCGAATACACAAACACCCAGACGCAGAACAGGAACCTAAACGCATCGTTCATATTTCTGTCTGGCCGGGGATCGAACCCGGGACCCACTGCGCGTCAGACCGCTATAGTGACCGCTCCTCCACGAGGGTCATCATGAGGAGGTCAGATTTGGTTTGAATGAAATTTCGCACAAACGTAGTTTATGGTCTGGATTAACGCATACATAAGATACTTTTTACCGCGATACATTAAATAAGCGGGCGGAGCCACAGGAAAAACTAGTTCAAAATTTTACAATATCATGTGAAAATATTACAATACCAACTACACTGAGTCGAGGGTGATGTAGATCTCGATCATATTACCAATGACGTAGTTTTAAAACTGCGAACACTTTTTATGTAATGAAAGCAGATTAGTATGCGGTCTACATAATATTACAGATCTCTGCCGTTCATCAACATTTGTAACTGACCGCAAATAGAACAGTTCTAACCACGAGTAATCACAGATGCCTTACTGATAATTAGGGCTAAGATACAAATATTGTGTGACACTTGTAATTAATCCCAAATACTCCTACAAATGGAGTCGTACATGAACTCGGTCACATGTATCAATGACTGACCTCATGAAGGATTCTACTGTAACCCTGAGAACTAATCTAATCCTATCACTAATATGTATGTGTGTATAATACGAGAGCTATTTTGGGTTTTGTACCCAAATGGTAAAAGCGGAACCCTATTAATGAGACTTCTTTGTCCGTCCTTCCGTCTGTCTGTCACCAGGCTGGAAATACAGCCATGAACCATGATAGCTAGACAGTTGAAATTTCATAGATTGTATATTTCTGTTGCCGCTATAACAACAAATACTAAAACAGAATAAAATAAATAAATAATTCATAAAACTTACACATATTTTTGTGTCTTATGTATGTTATGTAAAATGCCAGGTGGTAGAACCAATGTAGTTCGACCTCCCCGGTCGTACCACCGCCACACCTATTTCTAGCGTGAAGCAGTTCTTGCGTTTCGGTGGAAGGGTGTGGTTGCCGGCTCACTT
>DWNE01006480.1:0-13022 GCA_018249875.1 Cecropterus toxeus
TAACTATTACAGATATCAAAAAACTTTAAACGGATATCGAAAGTACTTCACCTAATGAGTAAAATGACAATAATAACTTTTTTAAAAATAAAACGAGAAATATCCAAAAACTTTACATGAAACACTCCCATACATTTTATTTCTTAGTCAGTACAAACTTTTGTATTCAAAGCAGATGATCCATTTGACGTCCTCGTTGCCCAATACAATGACTAGCTCTATTTACAGTTTCTAAATGAACTTTTCTTAAAATTTTCGTAGTAATTAAAGCAATTGCACGACGTACACGACTTTGTAACTCGTCTATGCTTTCGACCTTTCTACTATCTGATACTAAATGTATGGGAGTGGTTAATGTATTTTTTTCGGATATTTCTCGTTTTATTTTTTAAAGTTATTATTGTCATTTTACTTATTAAGTGAAGTACTTTCAATATCCGTTCAAAGTTTTTTGATATCTGTAATAGTTACGGACTATATTAAGTGTATCATCTAGGGTTACGGAATAGTCAGTGTGCACAACACTTAGCGATTACACCTGGTATATTGATATTATAAATTCAATTAAATATTGAAATCATAAACTATATTTGTAATAAATATTGATACATAGTCTGTGATAAAAATAAACTAGATCACCCAACCAACTACTAAAGTAGGTTTACTTGGTTTGGTTATTGGTATTGCTCAAGCTACCATCAAAATTTAGGAATGTGACTTGGCTGGGCAAAAGTCGATATTATATTAATCGATTTTATATGTTAATGAAACAATCGATTTTTCATTGTTTTTTGCGCTAATACCGCCCGGGCCGGAAGCTGAACTCGCCACACATAATTCAAATTTTGATGACCAAAAAAAAAAGACGACAATTGTTACAAAACTTTGAAAGAAATAATCTCTTTAGTAAGACAAAGCTACGGAAAAAAATGAAGCGTAAATAAAAAATCAATCAATTTAAATCGATTATTTATGACCCAGAAATCGATTTCTAAAAATTGATTATTCTAAAAAAAATAATCGATTTATTAAATAATCGATTATTTTTTCACATCCCTACAACAAATCTAACCTCAATCGCGAATAGTGCCGAAAATCAAAATTCAATCTTAATATTCTCAATAAATATTAACTGTTGGCTATCGAAGGAGACTATAGAAGAATTATTATTTTAATATACTAAATTATTAGTCAACTTCAATTTGTTACATTAGGTATGGTTAAATACTTGTAATACATTTATGTAAATAATAAAACCTAATGTATTACAGATAATTATAGTATCTAGTTTATTAGCGATCTATGATTGGTACAATCATTTTAAAGAACATTTTCGTAACCTCCCCTTTCAGACTTACACGATGGCTATAACAACGCTTTTGCGACGAGGATTTATTAATGGAACTGTGTTTTCTGCCGCTATGTTACGTCATGCTTCTACACAAGCAGATAAAAAAGTTTTCTTCGATATCTCAGCGGATGGTGAACCTTTGGGTCGCATTGTTATGAAACTTCATACAGAGGAAGTACCCAAGACTGCTGAAAATTTTAGAGCTCTTTGCACAGGAGAAAAAGGATTCGGTTATAAGGGTTCATCCTTCCACAGAATAATTCCTGCATTTATGTGCCAAGGTGGTGATTTTACTAATCATAATGGTACCGGCGGCAAGTCTATTTATGGCCGCACTTTCCAAGACGAAAACTTCAAGTTGAAGCACACTGGTCCAGGAACTTTGTCGATGGCTAACGCTGGTCCGAATACGAACGGATCCCAATTTTTCATCACCACGGCTGCTACTCCCTGGCTTGACCGTAAACATGTTGTATTTGGTTATGTTGAAGAGGGTATGGATGTTGTTAAAAAGATGGAGAGTCTAGGATCTAAAAATGGAAAAACATCCAAGAAAGTTACTATTTCTGAATGTGGGGAATTGGATTAATTTTAACATAAGAATCAACAATTCAGCTGTAATAATAATTTGTAACTAGGCTAAGTTTATTAAATGTTGAGTAGATTTAAAAGTGTAATATTTGTTTAATTTTTTAAATATATAATTTCATTTAAACTAAGGTGTGTATTTATATCCAGTTCCTCTGCATTATTAAAAATTAGTGTAGGTCAGTGATAGTTTAGGGGTTTACTTTATTCATTGCATTGAATATTTGAGCTATATAGCTATGTATAGCTGTGATATTAAAAATTAGTGGTGTATAAAATGAATAATGCTTTGAAGCTGTACAAAATGTGGTAAATATTAGATGAATGAAACTTATACATTAGTTTGATCTTACAAAATTATATTGACAATATTAATTATAGCAGAGATCTTTTTGTCTCATATACCAGTTTCAAATCTTTTCTGGTTCTGATAGGCTCCCTTCTACATTTCTACTATATTCCCAAAAGCCAATGAAAAATATGATTATTAGGTCTAAGTAAGAAATTTATGTCTAAAATTGACGTCTAAAAAAATGGTATCGAAGTTTTTCTACAGAAAAAAAAAACCTTGACATATTATATGCCTACATTCATAAGTAAGGTTAAGGCAACATTTTAGTTCGCTATCGAAAGCATATAAATTTTCGTGATTACGAATTGTAAACTCCTAATTTTCTTACACCAACATAGATCCCTGTCAAGTCTGTTGTGGACCCATGGGGATCCATCTGAACCATTTTGGGAATTAAGGATTTACAGGAACTAGTTTCTATACAGCAAAACATAATATCCTGATTTATAGACTTGAATTTTCTAAATTAAAAAAATCGCAAGGGTGAACGATAATAAAAAACAGCATTTAAAATATGTATGCAATTTTATTAATCACTAAATGCAACAAATTATTTTAGGGAGTTGCTATGTTCAAACATTAATTTCTGTGAATGACATAACAACTTAAAGTACAGCTAAGTCAGTATCAAGTCTTAGGACCTATTGTAATAAGGCATTTAAGATAAAACACTCTCTTCATATCAAACTATTTCTCTCTTAACAATATCTGATAAAATTTACATTGATGCTTTCCTCTGTCTTTTACTTTATATCTCAGATAAATATATTGTTTTAAATTCTTCATACTAAAATAATATTACTACAATATTAATTGAGTTCTTATTTTAATATAGCAGCCACTAAATTGACGATTTTAGTACCATTTAACATAAATATCATTACAATTTAATTATGAAGTAAATGCGTAAAGTAGGTTCCTTTGTTATCAATCAGAATATGACAACAATATTATTTACTAAAATTCCGTGATTTTTGTAATATAAAAATATTGTAAAAATGTAAAAAATTAACCAAGTTACATATTTATGATATTATTTTGTTTATAGTTCATTTTAGTGTACACACATTAATACGATATTTAATATGTACTTTTATTTTTACTGAATTATTTCATATTCAACTTTAAACTGCTAAAGTTGTGAGTTTCATTTCATAATTGACTTGATGATTATTTGAAACACAGATTTTGAATAATATACGATAACTTATATACCAAGATTTTAAAATGAATATGGCTGTTTGAGCTGTTTCTAGAGTCTCAAATAAATAAAAAGGAAAAAAAATGTTCTACGTGCGTCGATTCTTAGTTACCACAGTAACCAGAAATAGTAAACACAATATCTAAGGTGAAAAATGTAGTGTGATTGTACTATGTTATATACAAAACAACAATTTCATGAAACACACGACACATTTGAGATCATAAGATATACAGGAAAACTTTTATCTCTCAATCAGCTTACAAGCTGTCGTAGTAAGTTTAATGTTTAATCCGTATCTTTTGTTATAACTACAGAAAGAACAATATTGTTGCACTTTTCATGTTGGGTGGGAAGAAACTAACTTTATTGCAAACATAACTGTTACTTTTGTTAGTTTGTGCTGGTCTTTCAATGTGGATTTGATATAATCTTTATACATTTAAAAATAGATGTTTGTGCAAAGGACAATAATACATTGTATTATTATGTCTATCGCGTATTTAAATTCTATTATTTAATTAGTTGTTGATAGCCAAGTGTAATATCTTCTTTAGTTCTTTTTTCTTGTTGGTATGTATTTATCTATGTCTTGAAAACAATCTTATTGCATTCACTATATGTACATATAAAAATATTATGTTTGCTCGTTTTGCCACTATATTTTAGTAAAATGTTGCCATAGAAAAAGCAATTAATATACGCAACAAAATTTAGGCGTCATTTTGATGAACCGTGGCTTATTATAACAGTTCTGAGTCCACCGAAAGAAAATTGATGTACATAATTAAGTACAGTTCTAAAACTACCGATCTGTACACAACTATTTAAATCACACACAGTTTTCCTGGTCATTTTGGATTCATAATTCAGACCTATAGTTACACGTAACTGAATACATATGCATAATCGAGATAAAATGTGAAAACCTACATAACAGAAAAATACTAGTAGTGATGTGAGTATTAAAGACAAGAGACTACATTTCTATACGCCAGTAATTTACCGCATCGAATTCTCCATAAACATAATAAAGGAAATAATATTCTAGATTACACTACCATTAGAGTTGCATAAAGCAATATTTTTTATTTCGATTACAGTAAGCTTCGAATATAACTACATTTATTTAAGATATGATTCTTCATCACTTGCTCTTGCCAAAGCTTAGAAAAACTATTAGTATAGTCTTTTTGGTAAACGTGTAATTTATCGTAATCTCCCAAAAAGATTATAGAAACGTTCATTCTGTTTCGACTTTTTTTCAAATAGTTATAACTCATGAATCCGTCAGGTTTCGCAAGGAATAATCTCCAACGGCAAAATAAGTTTAATTTCACTAAATAGTCATCTCACTCAAAATTTTGTTCTCACTTCCATCGTAACATTTACTAATCGAGCGACTGAGATTCGGAAAAGTTCATCTCGCTCAGAAGACTAGCCGCGGGTTTAAACGCGCGGGTCGAGCGGCGAAGTTGCGAGTTGGTCCACGCTACGGCCCTTCTGGATCTGCAAACTGAGCTCGTTGGGTTCCACTGTGATGTGGTGCGACGAGGTGCGTTTGTGTTTGGATTCTGGCGGTTTCATGTCGCGCGAGCCGGTGCGACGGTGTCTCAACACGCCTCCGCCTTCAATGAGACGCTTGCTTTCCTCGTCGGCGCATTTCGCGAGCGGGAGAACCGTGAGGTCGAGGCTTTCCATGCTTTTGATCGCGAGGTGCTTGAGTTGTTCGAGGCCGAGGTCGCGGGAGTCGCCGCGCGAGTGGGCCTTGAAGTCTCGCGAGCCGCTGCGAGAGTGAGCGGGGAGGTCGCGCGACGCGGACCGCGGGAAGGCGTGTCTCGCGCGTTGCTCCTCCTCCAGCGAGTGTTGTCGTGCGCGCGGCTCCAACTGGATCGTCTTCGAGTCGTTCCGCAGGTGACGTGACGCGACCAACACGCGCGAGTTCTTGCCCGCGGTGCCGCGTGTCTGCGACTCCTGCGAGTATTGTGAGTCCGTCCTTTGTAATTTGTTCCTAAACGACTCGTGAGTCGTGTCGTGGCTCAAGGTGCCCGGCTCCATGGGCGTCGTCGTTGCGGAACTAGGCCCCGACGTCAATCCCGATCGGAATCCGCTCGCGTTTTCAGCAGACGGCAATTCCTCGAATACTGGAACGAAAGCCATTTTGATTTAAAAAAAAATGTCCTTTTGAACAGATTTCATTAACGTAGATTTATTAATTACAATGCACTTACATTTATCGAGACTAATGATGGACCCGGCCAGGTCCTTGTGCGGGTCGAGCGGCGGCACGCTTTCGAGATGTCTTCGTCGTCGCACCAACCACCAGTCAGCCAAGAAAATGCCGAGTGCCACGATCTTTATACCTCCACATAATCCGACATACCTGGTAACATATAACACAATGTTTACAAATATATATAACATTAAGAACATTATTCCAAATTTGTTCTTGAACATATTTTACCTATATCTGAATTGCTCGATGTCATACAGTAAACAGCGGCCGCCCTTCTCACCGCTGCATGATTGTTTCCATAGGATGCAGGTAGAATCGATGAGATTACCGAAGACAATAGGCGCTGGGATATAACCGAATAGTCGAAAGATAACGAACTGCATCCCCAGTGCGAAAGACCGCTCCTCTTCGCTTACGGACCTGTAAAAAAAAGTATGTGTAGTTAGCGTGATTGTGTGTAACAGATGCAGTACATAGAATCCAAAAGGACGATTGAAGATATATTTGAAGTAAACATCTAATTCAAAAACGTAATTTCGAGGATGAAGCGTGATTCAGTGCCACATCACCTTTAAATGGTTTTGATATTAGAGTGACTAGTAGTATTTTAGCATGCATCTGAGCACAATCGTGGGTTGTGCCTACATTATTAAAGTAGTGTGAAGGTTACAGTTGTTCTTAGAATATGGGGGCAAAAGTGGGGTTTGCGTGATGTCGGCGAATATTACAAAGTTTGATAAAACGAACTTGAGCCCAATTATGAGCGGTGCCATCTTCGTGATCGTAGCAATGAAGGTCACGGGCGTTCATATAGTCGTTACTAGTTATATTAGTAGTTTCGAAATAAATTAAATTACATATTTTTTTATTTATAATCATAAAGTCAAATGCAAATTTCGTAGAGCTTTGCCTCAAGACAGTTTTGTAAAACACATTTTCAACCTTTGCTTCACACCGTTTAAGGTCAATAAAGAATATCTGCGTCACGACGGCAAATATCGTAACCGTATAAAATATGAAACCCACCTGAGCACGATCATGAGCAGCGGCATCTGCGTGACGGCGACGACGAAGGTCATGAAGAAGAGCAGCACGAGGAAGGGGAAGATGGTGGTGCAGGGCGGGTTGCAGGGCCCCGCGGTGGCCACGGGCACCACCGTGACCTCGCTGTACTCGCGCGCGCCGCGCAGCGCCGCCGCCGCCGCCCCGCCCACCAGAGTGCTGCCCACCACGCCCAGCGACTCGCGGCTGTTCTCGTGCACGCCTGGGGCAATACCGTGTTACAATTACATTATTGTATGTATGCTTGAAGTTTTTTGAGTGAAATATAACTGCAGTGTCTACGATTAATGTGATTGGTTTTCTTTTTATACCGTTTTAATTGTAGTAAAAAAAAAGGATAGTATCGACTCGCGGCTGTTCTTGTGCACGCCTGACATCATATCCATTTTAGTATTATACAAACGATACTATCGACGAGCGGCTGTTGTGCCCGCCTGCGATCACATCCATCTTACTATTATACAAAATTATAATTTGACTGACATATATTCATCTTAAGCAAATTTATAATATTTGTATTTATAATTAAAATGTTATTTTTCTATATAATATATTTTTAATAACGTTTTAATAACTTTAACTTATGATAATAAAATTATTACAACTATGCTATCAATAATACGAATAAAAGTAAACAAAAATAAAAAAATACACATGACACAAACATTTTTGTCTTAGTCCGTCTAGTTATTTCACATGAACTTGCAAAGTGAAAAAAATCGAATAAATGGTATTATATTTCAATATTTATTACTTTGTATATAGTTAATTCCGTCATATGATTATAATGTTAATGAAAAAAAATGTTTTCTATACGTATATAATATAATATCTTCGTATACATATATAAACTAACTGGCTACTGGCATAACTTAGAACTCGTACAGTTTGAATCTCTCGTCAACTCATTATTGTCCCACTGCTGGGCACGGGTGAGAGAGTTTTAGGCACTGCGCTGGCCAAGTGCGAATTGGTAGACTTCACACACCTTTGAGAACTCTTTTTTTATGAGTACTCTCAGATGTGCAGGTTTCCTCACGATGTTTTCCTTCACCGTAAAACAGTGATAATTAAATTCTAATACGCGCATTATTTCAAAAAAATCAGTGGTGCGTGCCTGGGATTCGAACCCCGGATCCTCGATTGAGAGGCCGAGTGTCAACCATTAGGCTATCGCTGTGTATATACTAAAAGGGAAATTTTACATATTTTTCTTCGATCTGCTTCATGCCACTTGAAAAATACTATTTTGACTTGTAGTCACAGATGGACCCGGGCGGGAGGACAAAATCAAAATGCAAGTACATAAGTACAACACATAGTACGGAAACCAAGAAACAATCATGTATTATTAAATTTATCAGATACCTAATTTTAAAAGCGAAAATCTATGAAAAATATGAAAAACTGTTGTCCCATATATACCTATAAATATAGCTCCACCGTCAATATTGTAAACTGAACTAAACTATGGCCTTCTCGACGAGAGGATTTTTAGTATTGCTGTGGTAAGTTTATCACGCACGTGGCGGAGCGGTTACCGTACCGGTCTGACACGCAGTGGGTCCCGGGTTCGATCCCCGGCTAGACAGAAATGTAAATGAGTTTAGATTTCTGTTCTGAGTCTGGGTGTTTGTGTATTCGTCTTTTTGTGTTCATGGCATCCACGACACAGGCGAAAATCCTACTATGGGGCTATGAGTGTAGAAAGCGTTTATGTTCATACTTCTCTTATAAACAAAACTATAGCTTCCTTAAGAGCAAAGTCCGACGTTGACGGGGGCGAAGAAAAATGTATACTCGGTATAAAAGGTATACAGACTCCAAATTTTTTATATAAGAAAACAAAGAAGATTCCGTGTTTGTAGAATTTTCCTTGTCCTGACTATGTTAAAAGGGACCATTTTCATTCCACCCTTATATTGTCAGGCATATTGGCATACCTATTTCTAGCTTAAAGTAATTCATGCGTTTCGTTGGAAGAGTGTGTTGCCGGCTGACTTCAATCCGTGGCGACCATTTGTGACTTCAGGAGGGACATCTGTTCTATATGGAGATGATTACCGATGTCACCAGGTGGCACTGACTATTCACAATGATCTCGCAGATTGCACGCTCGTTAGACAACTTTATAAAAAAAAAAAAAATTTAATCTGTACATTTTAGCTATGTGTCAACTTCGCACATGGCTTCCACTCCAGGTAGAGAAAGTCCACGAAGCTTCCCCGATGACTTTCAATTTGGAGTTGCAACTGCTGCGTATCAAGTCGAAGGAGCATGGAATGAAGGCGGTAAAGGAACCATTCAAATTTATACAAAAATATACCATGTTGATTTTGTAAGCAATCTGCTATGTTGCCACATTGGTTAACGATTTTGTTACAAAATTTCAACAACAACAACAATAACAAAAATATAGTTGAAAACACGAATTTTCACAGATATTCAGAAACTTTTAAAAACCGCTGCAAACTTTTCTTATCGATAACAATTCTAAAGACATACTTGATCTTTAGATTGGTATCATAAAAATAGGATTGAAAAAGATCAAGGCTATCAAATATTATTGGTTTATTTATAATCTGATCTGATAGTATGTAACAAAGAGTCCATATAAAGTGTGTGCATAAAATCTTCTTCAGCCAACAACCAACTCATTCGTCAACGTTAAATACTTTTCACTATTTAACGTTGACGAATGAGATTTTAAATTTTTAATGATTTAATTTAATATTGCAGGAAAAGGCTGGTCTATGTGGGACCACCTAGTTCGAACTGACCCTGACCATATAGCAGACAGATCAAATGGGGGCAAAGCTGCTGACTCCTACCATCTTTACGAAAGAGACGTGGAGTTGATATTTACAGATTTTCCATATCGTGGACTAGAATTCTCCCTTTAGGTCGCCCAGATTTCATTAATCCTGATGGAGTCGCATATTACAACAAACTTATCGATTTACTTCTTGAAAATGATATAACACCATACGTTACTATTGGGATCTGCCCCAAAATTTAAATGAACAAGGCGGCTGGTTGAATTCTGATATTGTGAATTGGTTTGGAGATTACGCCAGAGTACTGTATCAGCTTTATGGAGACAAGGTAAAAAACTGGTTGACGATCAATGAACCGTATACCTATCCATTGTGTAATGGGATATAGTATAGGAAATCATGCCCCTAGAGTACTGTCTCCTGAAACTGGTTTTTACGAATGCGGTAGAAACATTCTTCTGGCTCATGCCACCGCCTATCATATTTATAGGGAGTCCTTCAGAGAAACACAGACTGGACGAGTTTCTATAGTTTTAAACTCGGACTGGGGTATGCCTAGCACTAGTTCAGTTGATGATGCAGAAGCTGTACAAGATATAATGACCTTCCATGTAAGTAGGACAAATCTTTGATTTTCTAAACATTTTACTATTATCAATTCGTCTGTGTGGTGTCGTATCAGTCTTGAATAGTACTAATCCCACTCTTATTGTGGATCACTTGATAAGCGCCTAAGTGAAAAAATCCAGGAAATGGACATCAGCGTCTTCCTAACATCTACAACTATTACGGTCATTGGGAAAAACTAATTAGGTTTTCAATTAGAGGATTCAGTCCAGAAGTGGCCTTCAAAAGTTGATGAATAGATCTGTTCATTCGCCCATTCGTCTATCAGCCCCAAATAAACCAATAGACATCGACCTAATCTAGATACGATAGGGTTTTTTACATGTGATAAAGCGAATAAGAAATGTTAGAACAGCTACTTACTCAGTTAAACTTGTCAAATAGCATACACATTATAAAATACTTAAACTAACCCGAACCCACATTTTCAGTTACATCAATACGCCCATCCCATATTCTCGAAGAATGGAAACTACCCTCAGCGATTGATCGACAGGGTGGCAGCTAAAAGTGCAAATCAGGGCTACAACTCTTCCAGACTAACACCCTTTTCTCCCGAAGAGGTGACTTTCATACGTGGAACATCTGACTTTCTGGACCTAAACCATTACACCACCGACCTTGTATACAGGAATGATTCTTTGATCGGACAGTTTGAAGTTCCGTCATTTTCTGATGATACATTCGTTGGCATCAGTGGCGTAGCATGGCTTTGCGGGGCCCCGTATGAAAAATTGTGTGTGGCCCTTACGACGAGTAAAATTTTTTTACAAAAGAAAAAAATGTTTGCATAAAATTAAAAGAAATGTTTATTCATCACACTTATCTGTCAAAATTTGGGAAGTTTCTATCATTTTTTTTAACTTTTTCATTTTAGTTTATTTTTACGCACGTTGGGGGCCTCGTGGCTCGGGGGCCCCGTATAATTGATACGGCAGATACGGCAGTAGCTACGCCCCTGGTTGGCATCTACAAAGACCCATCTTGGCCAAGTAGCCAAAGCCCTTGGATTATGGTGAGTGATTGAGTCTCTCTTGAGCACAATATAAAATTTAACAAAGGTCCAACAAAACAAGTAAAGTAATACATTATTATATAAGTATTATGAAGATGGGATAACACTGAAATTCAATTCTATTGCGTAATACCAGTGAAATAATAGAAAAGCTTGCGTTTAGGCTCGTGAGTCCGGATGTGAGAATCAAATCTTGTAACTAAATTAAAACCAGTTAACTCTAAAAAATATTTCGCATACGTTTAGTTTAGATGTCAATACATTATTAGCTTAGTGATTTAGCTAAATTCAATAGCGGACCAATTATTTTTAATGCACCACCATGATACGGCTATCAAATGAATGAACCAAAATGAAGTAACCAAATATTCACTTTCATTTTCATGTTTAATATTAATTTTATCATTTTAATGCTTACAGGAGTACGGGCCAGGATTATACCATTTGTTAGTTCACATTAAGGATAAGTACAATAACCCAACAATTTATATAACCGAGAATGGGGTTTCCTCGTCAACCGGTTTGAATGATGATCCAAGGATACGGTACTACAGGAACTATTTGTCAGCTTTATTGGATGCTATAGATGATGGAGTGGATATCAGAGGATATTGTGCGTGGAGTCTTATGGACACCTTCGAATGGTCTGATGGGTACACGTAAGTTAAACATGTAAATTTTTTCACCAACATTTATTGGTAGCGATCACCAATATAGTGTGAGAGCAGTGACAAATTAGCAGTTGAAACTTTACCACTCAGTGGAGGCACCGAGGTTCGAATCCCAGGCACGCACCTCTGTTTTTTTTAAATAATGTACGTGTTAGAATTTAATGATCACTACTTTACGGTTAAGGAAAACATCGTGAGGAAACCTGCACGTCTGAGAGTTGTCTAAAAAAAAACAAGAGTTCTCAAAGGTGTGTGAAGTCTACCACTTCGCACTTGGCCAGCGCGGTGGGCTATGGCCTAGAACTCTCTCATTCTGAGCGAAAACCCGTGTCCAGTAGTAGGGCAATGACCAGTACAGTACCATCGTGACCAAGTACGTTTTGTAAATTAATCTTTAACTGTTACTTTGCGCGCCCAGTGGTTGAAATTCAACAGAATGGTATCTTTCTAGTCCAATCATTAAATACGTTTATTGGATGAATATCAAGCCCAGACCCAATCAGGGCATCTAGCAACGCTATCTAAAGCTGACATTCGATAAGGTACTATCACAGCTATTGTTTTTAGGTACGAGTAGATATAGCGATTAAATAGTTCAAATATATTGTCGCGACCTCCCGCTACTCATCAAGAGAGATGACGTCAGCGTATTCTGAAACACGCTATCGGAGTTTCCTCAACATGTGCATATATACAAGTTCCAAACTGATACTTTCGGAGCACGGCCGCTCCCCAGGCATGATAATCTAGCCTGGCGGGAGATCTCCCTTTGCCAAAATAGGTATGTTATATTACTTTTTCGGCGTCAATTTATACAAACGCTTAGAGAGCCGACCGTTGGCAAAATTTTCGAAATTCAATCATAATCCGCTTGTTCGCTCAAACGATAAACTGAACTTAGCTGTTTAGACAACTGCTTGATTTTTTTCTCAAGTAACAAAAATAAACTGTGATTTACTTCAAATTATCCCTTTTAGCATAACACCACTCCAAGTTTTCGCAAATGCATATATGTTTTGTAAATCACCATATTTTGGATTTTAAGTTATCAAAAAGACATTTAGTATAACGTTAGATATCTTTATACTTAACAACTTCCGTTAAACAAGTGAAGCTAGAAAAATTTCAAACCACAGATTTTG
>DWNE01006481.1:0-13021 GCA_018249875.1 Cecropterus toxeus
AATGCTTATTCTAGTCGAGGAATACGTGATGCCATATTGCATGATCGGGTAATATTACGTTATCATGAATCTATTTCATTACTTACACATATCTAGTGTATAATAGATAGAGAAAATGGTAATAATTTGATTACGCAAATTTTAAATTTCTTGATTTCAGAAAATTTTGTAAAATAACTCCTACTCTGCTCATGTGAATTAATACTGTGTCTGTCAACGTGATCATCACATTTTTACCAGATATTTTGAACAGAACAAATTGAATTTCGGTATTTATACACCGGATTTTGTATAAATACCGAAATGTTTGAAAGCTTAATTACGGACTTAATAATGTGTATAGCTGACCTGATTGTAAACAAAGTTACTTTAATTTTCAATTCGAAATAAAGCTAAGAATCCATTTCGAATTAAAGGTAAACTACAAAAATCGTTGTATACAATTTCAAAGCGTTCATTTTACTACATGAAACCGTAAATGAGTCGAAAAGCCTGTTATTTAAATACCATGGAAATACACGGAACTTTTTCACAAGTACAACTCATTTTTAAGGATATTCATTGGATATAGATATTCATGGAAGTGTTGTCACTTCCGTAAACGAATATGCATTACAAATATGTTGTGGACCTATTTTTTAAGTACCTACTTATATTTAACAATGTGATACTTTGCTAAAGTACCCTTAATACGAATTGATTTTGTTCCTTGTCCTTCATTATTGAAGTTTTTGCCCATATTGTTATCTTTTTACCTTATCTTTGGGCTTTAATCCTTGAAATGCTCATTACAACCACAATGGCACAGAAGTACTTTTCAGCGACGATTGCAAAATGTAATCGCGACCGCAAATTACCTGCAACTGAGGTAATGAATTGTCCGAATCGAAATTTGCGGTAGAATGTATTAGGGAATGTACAGTAAATAATAGCAGACAATTTAAAGGAAAATGTAGATCTTATATAAGTTATAATTGAAATTAATTTTGTGTATAAGTTACACCATGATATAATTTTTAACACTATCTTTAAAAAATGCACTAAAATATAATAATGAAAGAAGTATAGAATACAATGAATAAATGATTATTATTATTGATTATAATCAAAAATACAGTAATAAAAAGAGAAGTATTTAGTTTTTTTTCAATTCAGTTGGTTCTTTTTCTCTTTTGTGTACAAACGAGATTGATTCTAGAAATAAACACAATTAAGTAGCGTAGACGGAAGGTACTAGGCAGATAGTCAATTCCACTTCATACAAATCTGTTAAATGGAGTATGTTTCCTGCTAAATAAATTTATAATAATATAATCCATCCATCCATCAGCCTAATAATAATATAATAATTATATCTTATTACCAGTAAAACGGTTGCCACATTATTGTGTTTTCAAAGAAAGCTTGATAATAAGCTTAATAAAATTTCTTCGCCTTGAACCAAATATGCCAAATCAAGGACAGAAGGAATAATTAACGGCTTTAAACAAGTTATTTGAATGAAAATGATATCTGGCTTTACGGCTTGGTGATAATAAAATTAATAAAGGGACTGAAAAGTAATCAAAATTTCTCCGATAACCTTATTCACAGTTGATTTGTGTCGAGACATGGTCCCGAAAACATAAAAGTTTTATTATTACGTTGGTACTTCATCGTAAATTTTATTACTTAGTAAAAAAACTGTCACCAAGGAAAGGTGTTTTGATCAATATTAAAAGAAACATGTTTACGTCATTGTACATTGTCGTATTTTAGTCAAGGAAGGCAAATCAAGCTGTAAAAAAGAGAAGTTAAAGAAGAAGACGGCCAGTCTTCAGCAATAATTCTTCAATTTTCTATCCTTGATCTGCAGTTTAAGATCATGTATGTCGCATTGAAAAAATGTACAGGTTTTTTGGATTCATCGAACTATGCGGGGCATCTTTTGTTTTGGTTTTTGCACATCGAACGCGTAGCGTTTGACTATGCTCCATTCTACGATCGATAAAAACAAAGAAGGGCCAAGTTATTGTGTGGTGATTTACTTTTGGAATTATAAAGTAAAATGCTACTTGGTCAGATTTCCACAGCGACAGTATGTTGAAAAAAAACTTGTGCGAAAGACAATTCGTTTTGGTCAATGACAAAAAAAGATCGCGATTGACGCAGCTTAAAATTTTGATGCTTTGAATTTAATTTGTAACATCATTATCATCTCAACTATTTCTGTATATTGATAAATTTACTATCCCCTTAGTTTTGTAGAGTGCTAATACATCCATACATCTATGACCCAATTCAAATAGAACTGCCGTCGTTTATGTAAACAGTTCGAGGTGTTCATGGCGGTAATGACATCAGAAGGTCAAGGTAAGACTGCCTGTCCGTTCCCAGCTTTTACTACTTAAAAATTATGTATTGCATCGTTTACCTTGATAACGACAATTACACTTTCAAGCGAAAGGTACCTATCTATCATCCAATTAACAAGATATCTAGATGGAGTGATATATTATTTTCGGAATAATCGGATTTGCAGTTTTGTTTAATATTAATTGTGTTATATATTTTCTTATATATAGTATATACATACATATATTACTATGGTGACAACCACTAAAACACATTTGATATTATTTTTTTCAGTGTACTAAATAAGTTTGTTGTAAAATATGTTTTATGGTGTTATCTCCATAATTCCATAGATACATATGCATGGATTATTTATTTAATGTACAATTAAATAAATAATCTGTGTAAATAAATGTAAAGGAAGGAAGAAAGAAAACTTTTCTATAATATAATAAAACAAGTGTACCGTTTATGAGTGTTAATGCGCTATCTAATAATTTAAGCTTACCTTTCATAAATTTAATTAAATTTCTCAAAATCATTTAAGTACCAAGGGTATTTAAGAAATTTAGTATAATCTTCTTTTCTCACTATGAGAACAAAAAATTTCCCAATCTTAGGATAACGGTGTGTTGACAGTACCTGTAAACGTATAGGAACAATTATGAAATTTATTAATTTCTCTTCGTGATAAAAAGGTCTATATCTATCCGAATCCGGATATGACGACAATTAAGCAGCGCGGGCGGAAAGCATCATTCGACCGGCATGGCATAGCGACCGGATGGAAGTAACCGGATCAGAGCGACGGAAGATTCACTGCCGGATCAACCAGAGGAATTGATTTATGAATTAATTATGATAATTAAGCAATTCATTTCGTGTTTATTTAGATTTAGGTGCAGCTAAAAAGTATTTAAAAAGAGTAGCCAAAAGTGACCGCCGGGATATTACTGCCAAAATGTTTTATTATGACGTTGGATATGGATTTATTACAATAACTAAGAGTATAGTGATATAGTCACCCTCTGACACTCATTCCGGGCTAATCCGGACTAACAAATACGTTCCAAAGCACTGCTGTGTTATATAAAGCCTTTTTAAGAGTATGGCCCATAAAACGAGGCGTTTTAAATTAGTCCTCAGAAGTAGCACCTCATTTTTGGCCGATTTCAAGATTAGTCAGATGGTCTACCTGATAGCACGTTGTTACCCTCGCCAATGCATCGTTGGCTTTGAATGTGATTTTTTTAAAGTTTTTGATCAGTCCTAAGTCATCATGCTCTGAGAATACCAAGAAGAAGTTCATTCCACATATTGCAACTCTGTGGCAATAAGGACAGACTAACTTTTAGACAGATTAACTTTGCAAGTCAGTTATTACTTCAATCCAAAATGTCATTTGTAGAAACACAATCGGAATCTACCTCGATAATGTGTATTACCAAGTTACAGAGAAACTCTGTACTGTGACGCTCCTTTTCAGTCATTACCATTACTGAGGTGTGTTCTCTAACTAGATTGTGACTTTCGGCGTTGCACTCATCCTGTTACCAGTTTCGTTATTCTGTTCCCGAGTTAGCAAACAGGGAAACCCATATCAAGTCTTAAGCTTCGGTTACATCATCAGCGAGAAGAGGTAAACAACGGTTCATCTTTTAATATTCCTAAGTGTTTACAGTTATATCTAGAAAATATCGGGAAACCTCTAAATGATGGAATGAAAAAATATATACGTAGATAATTCTGTAACAGAAAATATTTGGAACATAGATCAGTATAGTTTGACTTAATTCTGACTAATAGTACTACATCTAAGTAATGCTTTCTACCTGTCTTCTTACAGTCTAGGTTACTAACTAATAGTCCCCATTTAGGTTAATTTTCCTCGTGAGTCTCAAGGAAGCAAAAACCTAAAACAAACACCCAGACCCAGAATAAAAATCAGAATTCAATATTTAGTCATTTAACCTAACCTAGCTCCAACCTAACCGAACCCTGGTCTGATATGCAGTGGGGTTCAGGCTCTATTCCCGGATAGATATGTGTCAGACTGACACCCACTGCGTATCAGTCCGGTATGGTGACGACTCGTCATGCAGGCATGTAATGTTTCAAGCATGACATAGTGGCCGGATGTGCATGTCGGCTGACTTATATGAGAGGACCATCTTAGTCCTTAAGTGGCAAAAATATACATCCTCGGTGATCGGCTTCAGGCAGAACGCTTATTCTTTATGGAGTTGGTCATATATGGTCAGATATATGACAGAGATAGTTTGCTACCTCAATATTATTATTTCACAAGTTTGTTACCAGTATATTAGTTGCTCTTGCATGGTCTAGCAAGTCGGCAGAGCAATATCGAGTGGGGCTAATACAACTAGTTTACTTAACAACTTTCTGTTTCCGCTCCGTGCCTGGAATGCTAACGAAGTATCGAAAATCTATTTTCTGAGTAACTCCCCTAAATTAAAAAGACCTTAACCCAACGCTGCAAGGTCCTTATTCAATAATACGTAGGGACTTAATTTTCGTGATTCGATTGCGTCTAATTAATATTTGAGGGCCCAAAGCGGATTATGGACCTTGTGTTTGGTAGTGAAGGTCCATTTTTAGGGCCGGAGCGGGAAATTTAAGTGGCACTGTCAGTAAGTTTAATCGAGTGAGGTTTTGTTGAAGTTATCCAACATTCGGATGGTAATGACGATGATGACTTTAGGGGATGTTTGCCGTTGTTATTAAACTGTTTATTTACAATATGTACATAAAGGCAAGCAAAGATGTATAAAATAAAATGTTATATCGCTGCCTTACCATAATTATGGTACAATCCAAAATTCATCAATTTTAAGTTATTTTTCTTTTATAAATATGAAGTAGCAAACGAGCAAGCAGCCCACCTGATGGAAAGTGGTTACTGCCGCCCATGAACATTTGTAAGCAACTTCATATAGAACAGGGGTTCTATATGAAGTTGCTTACAAATGTTCCGAGGACTACGATGGTCGCCTCATATAATAGTGAGCCGGCAACCACACCCTTCCACCGATAGGCAAGAACTGCTTCACGCTAGAAATAGGTGTGGAGGTGGTACTTTCCCGGTCGAACTACATTGGTTCTACCACCATATTCCATATGTGGGTTTTGAATAATTATTTGCCTATATAAAATGAATGATTATTTATTAATTACATTTTATTTTTTTGAACATTAAATATAACATCATATCAGAAAATTAGTTACTATATACTGTGTATTCTATACGCACGATTTTTGTTATTTGGGTATATAATTCGAGTATTCAAATCACAAGTATTTACTATAGCTCAATGTTTTATAATAAGTTTTTGAACGAAACAATTTAATCATGATCTGTAGGTGTCGTGTAAGGGTTGAGTCTATCTTTTTTGATCTGAGGTATAGTTGATAGTCATACGTGTTTCCCTTGGGTGAGACCTGGGTTTGACTTCCTTTAAATCGAAAGCCCTTCCGTTTAAAGGTTGGTAAACTCATTTAAATGTTAAATGTTAGTAGTATTTGTACAGAAAAGGACGTAAAAAGGTATGTGATGAAAATAAATTCATTACCTCGTTTTTATTTATGACTGACCTTTAAGAATATCGATATATTTAATTTACATCCTAATTTTAATTTAAAAGTGGGATAAAAGTATGATATTAATAAACTTCCATGTTTTGAAATAAAATTGAAAGTTTGCACATAAGGTTTTTTGTAATAGTATTGTTACAAAATAAATACGCATTTTTTTATAATTTCCGTAAACAAAATTTTAAGTTTTACATAATTTTCTGATCAGTACCATTATTACTTGTTTATTACGTTTCTGAAAAACGATCATTGTAAACGTTTTCGACCGTCATGGCGATTACATTGCAAGGTATGGCCGAAAACGTTATAAACTGACCAAGTGAGAAGCGGAGTTGCAACCAAAGGGTTCCGTACCATTATATATAAAAACGGCATAAAAAAAATGTTTGCTGTATGAGAGCCTTAGATATTTATTTTATTTTAATTTAATTATTTATTTTTAAAGTGAATAACTAAATATTCTGTAAATATTTCAAGCGTCTGTCTGTTGCTAGTATTTATTATTAACGAGCAAAAAAAAACACGTTTATTGCATGGAAGCGCCCGTTAAATATATATTTTACTCAGCTTGTATTGTTGTAACGGCAACAGAAATCATCTGAAAATGTTCAACTGTCTCTTGATACTCTTTGGCGACAGACAGACGGAGAGCGAAGTCTTAGTAATATCCCGTTTTAACCCTTTGGCTACAGAACCCTAAAAAAATATATACATATACACGACGAATAGATAACCTCTCTTCCTTTGGGAAGTCGGTTAATGTTAATTTAGAGTAACAATAAACTCAAAGGGCGCAAAAACACCGTATAGCAACAACACGAAATTATTAGCATGCGAATATCACGCGAAAAATCCTCTAGCCAAATCTCTTCAACAGGCCAGTCTTACGTTGTCGTCGGCTTTAATTGAAATTTATTGCGTCTCATGCTATCGAAACGTAAAATGACGTCTACCGCTCGTTTTTGTACATACAACCTTCAACCTTATTGTATCGTGACTAAGCTGTATATCGAATACGATATTTTGACAACTTGTCCGTTTCTTCGTGTAATATTTATTGTCGTTGAACAATCGAAGATAATGTACCACTCATGTGATTTGAGACAATCACTGGACGTATTCGGTTTATTGAATTACCGTCTGAATACTGTCTGTTTTGATCTTGTCGTAGACAACGTTTTAGGTTTATATTGACGTTTATGGCCGAGGAATCCGCGTTTGTAAATTTGTTTTTATGCCCCAAGTGGGTGTTTATCCGTAAGTTTATGATTATTTAGACTTAAGTACAAAAACGTTTGAAAGGTTACGGTTATGGTTAAGACATTTATTTTCTCAAAAGATTTACAAAATACACTTACTGAGAAAATTACAGATATAAAATAACAAAAATCATAGGTCAATTAACGTAGACAATGCGGAGGGTAGGTGTGGAACAATAGATTGGTGTGCAAGTTAAATTTGTAAAAACAAGATAATTGAGTTGTTTTCTTAGGCTTATACCAGAGTGGATAATGACTGAGTATTTAAGTATTTGTATTGAAAGGTTGATTTTATGCATTGCGTTAATTATTAGGTTCTTCTTTTACGCTTACATTCCTAGAAATGGAGTTAGTAATAAATTTTGTAATTATAGTTATTGTGATAATGAACATGATTTTAGTGGTGTTATATATTTATTTTGAATATTTTAAAACCACAATTGCAAAGAGGTTTATGACCTGGGTGTGCACATTATTATCATTGGATTAGTATTATTCTTTATAATGGTACAAACCAAGCAGGCGGCGCCGCGGTAAAAAGCTAGTATTTATAGGTTGAAAAAGACAAAATATATAAATAGTACACGGGTTAAAATGTGAGTAATTTGTTTAGCTCAATAAATGTATATCAAAAGCATTAGGTCATAATGTCCTTTTGAAACGTGAATCGTGGTCTACATATCCATAATGGTCCAATTTCGAGCCTATTTAAGGTCACTCGGGTTGATAATAGTGGGATAACGTATTGGAATGCTTTTACCCGTAAATGGTTATTCCGATGGGAGCTTTTTAGGTCGCGGCCTTTGCGATTGTTGTAAGTTTTAGCTCCAAGGAAGTAGAGAAAGCTTCCTAATCTTTACGGAGGATAATATTAGGTGTACTACCTTCCATAGTTACTTACCGGGTTAGTTCTCAAGATGAATAATAGACTTTTTTTTTAATTTTTAGAATCAAGTTGGAATAAATATTAGGCCTTCGTATTAGTTATTCGTGCGTATTAGGTTTTCTAAAAGGGAGAAGAGCGTCAAATATGTTTGAAAGGCATGTCTGGTAAAGTGGTAAAGAACACCTCGTATAATTAACGAGGTGTTCTAACTTAGTCCTTAAGGGTAGTAACGCGCCTTTTCCGACCCTAAACAACACTTTGGAAATTGATTACAGATATCCAGCGCCAGTATGTTGCTTAAAATTCATATAATAATAATTCTTTTTAAAATTGTTTTTTTTTTATTGCTATAAAAACATACGGGGATAAATAACATATCTCTTATGGACTATCTCTTATGGTTGCTCAAAATAAATCCATATAACGAAAGTCGTATCGTCATGGCATATCAATGCCATCACACTTAAACCGCGAAGTGTACCTTTAAACTATAATTAGTTTAATTGCTCCATTAATTATTTCCTACGTTATAGAACGACATCTAGCGGAAGCAGATAACAGCGGACGTAGATAACGTCGGGAGGTGACCTCTCGCAGATCGATCGCATCCCTTATTTCAATGTCATGTTTGCTTGCAATTTTATGATAGTCATTGAAATTACGCTAATATAATAGTATATTTTTATATTTCAGAACTAACAAACAAAATGTGTAAGTGGCCACTACCGGCCATGATCTGTAATTAACACCAAAATGGGTTTAAAGTACTGAAGAGACTGAAGCGTGTCTGACAACGATCAGGAGGATTTAGAACGCCTCGTATAAGGGTCTCCCTTATTACAAGCCTCAAACCAGAAGATACTAACATCTCAAGTAAATCTAAATTCCTATCTTGGTTTGATTAGCTTTGCCCAGCGGCGTAGCGGAGGGACGGTCCGCCCCGGGCGGCACATTTTGAGGGGCGCCAAAAACAGATTTTGCAACCTTGTTTTGTCATCAAATTAGATATTGTCGTTGTTTTTGGCGTCAAGTTACATATTGTCGTTTTTTTTTTTTGGTCGTCAAGTTAGATATTCTGGTTTTTTTTTTTTTGTTGCCAAAATTTCTATAATGTGTGGCGAGTTCAACTTCCGCCCTTAGCGGCGTAAGCCCACGCTACGCCACTGGCTATGCCTATATTTATGTGGGAATGGCTCTGTAGTGCAATAAACTACCATTTTAGAACAAACTTTTATGTAGTATTCTTAATACAGTGGAAAAATTATTACTGGTTTTCTATGTTAGCATTTGGAATCGAATGTTCATTGAAAAAGACTTAAGCAAGTAGCAGTTAAACTTTTCATTTGTTTCTTTAAACCCATAAAACTTTAACTTATATGTTTAATATTTGCATATAAAGCCTTTTATTCGCCTACCAAAAGGTCATTCTTTCTGCTTATCCCAGGTCATTCTCCTACCCTTGACAATAATATCCCAGATTACGATCATTACGCCCCTCCTGGTGCTCGTAAGGAATAATTTTGACATTTCACACCAAAGATTTATCTTAAGCCTTTTATCCTGTCGGATTTGCATATGAATGCACTTCGCGCAGTCGATTGTGTACCTACTTACACAGTTTTAATGCATTCGACTTATCAAGTTACGTCTCTATATATCATGAGGCAAGTGCCTTATTTTATATACCTTATGGACCAGTTAACATTTGGAATAATATAATGTTTTAATCCATAAATATAATATAAATGAGAATTTTACAAGTCTTCGCTTTTGGAATATGTAATTATTTTTTTTCGGGATAAATCCCTAGATAGACAATAATAAATGGTTGAGACGTCTTACGTGTGTCTACGGGTAACTTAAATATATTGGTTTATTCAGCTTTTAATAGCCATAACAAGATTTGTTCTTTTAATTAGCAAGCTGAAGTGGCAATGGGCTGGCCACATGGTCCGAAGGATCAATAACCGATGGGGAAGAAAGGTCCTCAATTGGCGACCACATTTAGGCAAAAGGAGCACAGGTCACCCCCCGACCAGGCAGACTGATGAGCTGAAGAAGTCAGCGGGGAACCGTTGGATTCAGAAGGCAAAGGACCGGTTGGAGTGGCGCCGTTTAGCCGGAAGCCCTATGTCCAGCAGTGGACCTCAAAAGGATGAATGGTTGCTTTCCCCAATATTGTTGAATAAAGCATAAATTATTCAAATGTATTTTAATTAATATCGATAAATGGACTATCCGGATCACAACTAAATCCATAGTGACCCGACAACTCACCTGCCAATGATGTAACAAGGAAGGGATCAGAATGACGTTTGCATACAAGTATGTCATTTGATGGTATAATTGAGTTTGTTATGCAATACGAATACACAGTATAGTCGGAATAAAAACTAATGTTACGTACAACCGTACATACAAATCAGGTGTCACATATATATTTAGATGCATTAAAATTCAAGGAAATTCATTGAACTTGTATGAAATGACTTCCTATGTTTCGTTTGCTCTATTATGGCTATAATATTTATAGAGACAAACTTCTACGCGTTTCACGTTTTTTATTTCTATTTTGTATACAAAAATTTGCCTCCGATTTTTTGCCCAAAAATCTTCAATCAATTAAACATTTCAAAATTAATTCATACAGGTACAAAAATCCCAAAAAAAACATCTAATAATAAAAAATTCTTTATTTATAATTTGGTATGAGATAATGGCTAACTGGCTTGCAAAAAAAATCTAGAATCAAAATTTTATACAGCCTTTTCTTAACATAGGTACATGAAGTTTTTATGAAAACTCATTCCATACGGGATTAAATAGACGATTAAAGCTTGTTATAAATAAATCATCGATACCTTTAAAATGGAAATAGTTCGGCGAAAATATCCTTCAATACTTCAAAATCCCCTTCATTCCAAATAAGACTTTATCCCAAAGAAGCTAAGTTCAAACTCCAATAACTTTAATTATACTATCATAAAGTACCCATGCCTTATTACAAGGGAGTAGAGTTCAAATTTCCTGATTTGAAGTATAAGTGTGGTTTACTAATCATAATACAGGGGGAACTTCACAGAATTCAAGAATAGAATCGTGACATTGTCACTATAAGAAGCTAATTTAAGGTAGTCGAAATTTAATATCGTGGTACATAATTTAAATGCAGTAATAGCCTATATGTTTGGTCCAAGGTTCGAATCTGAGACATCTGATTTCATTATTAAAAAAAAACCAAGTGCGAGTCACACTCGCGCACGTACGATTCCATATCTACAAAAAAAAGGCCACGATCCTTGTATGAGAACCACCTTAAATGTTTGTTTCATTTTAATTAAACTGTTTTATTTTTAAAATAAATATACAACTGGAAAACTGTAAACTGCAATTGAAATATTCACGAAATATTTCCGTGAATATTTCAAGCGTCTACCATCTTGCAGTCTCTACCAATTGGCTATATAAATATAGAAATTTATAGCTATTATTATAAAAAAAATACGTTTTTTGTATGGGAGCATCATCTGTGAAAATTTCAACTGTCTAGCTATTACGGTCCCCGAGATACAGCCTGGCGCAGACAGACGGACGGACAGCCGAGTCTTAATAATAGGGTTCCTTTGTTTCCTTTTGGGTACGGAACTCTAAAAAATCACGTCACCCACGACATTGGAAACCCGAGACAAAAAATAATAAATAAGCACACTGCCAAACCACTGATGGTGTCGAAAACTGACTCAAACGAATTAATCTATTTTCGCTTTTATTGAACAATAAAACCATATTATTATTGTACTAAGGGTTGCCACATATCAAACTTAAAAAAAAATTTAGTCGTTATTTTTTTAAAGACCTCTTTTTAATAATAAGTATATTATCCGAGTCATCATAAGGCAGTGAACCTTTTGAAGTTTCGCCGAAGGCGGTGACATCGTCTTATCTTCTCCTTTTTAACAGCAGAAGCGGAAGGAGGAGCAGAGTAAGGAGGAGATACATAAGCATTCAATAATCTTTGAGGGTTGGAACACTGTGATAACTTCCGACGAAACTGTCGCAATACACAATGTCAGAAAGATATGATAAAATTCCCCACGCGAAAAAGAATATCGGTTGGCAAGAATTGTGTTATATAATCATCAATTAATATCAGGTGTAACACCAACTTTATCTATCAGCCTTCTAAGGTCGTACGTCTACAGACAGCTGGACATAAGTCTAACTACAAAAATATGCCACTTCTCTTTTATTTTGGCAACCCTAAGTGCACTCTTTTAAAGCTTTCAGTGATGCTGAATTTCTCAGACCTCATCAAATTTATAGACTTACTAGCTAAAGTACTCGTGCTTCGCTACGGGACATAAAAATAGTCACTATCTTTAAATAGCGCAAAATATCGAAATCAAAATTAGCCTATAAATATGTAATACAAAGAAAAAAAAACAGACTCTCGTTGGATCTTCTCAGTTGAGGTCGCGTTCCGATCCGGTGGTATAAAAAAAACACGACAAAGATGCACACTCCATATCGTATTGTTACAACACCAATATTTCAAGCCCAGGAAGTGAAGTCGGCCGCCCAAAAAATATTAAACGTTCCCAAAATCATTAAGACAGATAATGCAAAAAGCCATTCAATTTCCAACTTTGATCAACGCTGATCAAAGTGTACGCCACACAAAAATGTCCAGAAGACATTTATTTTTCAAGCTTCCGAGTAAATGACGATAAACCCAGTTCGCGTAAACGTTTTAACCTAAATATAAAATTACTGAATCCCATATAGGCATACGTTTATCATACGACTCGAATATATTTGACTCGAATACCTATATAGAATACTCGACGACCCGTGTGGTCGAGCGGTAACCATACCGGTCTGACGCGCAATGGGTCCCGGGTTCGATTCCCGGCCAGACAGAAATATGAAT
>DWNE01006482.1:0-13021 GCA_018249875.1 Cecropterus toxeus
CATCCAGGTGATATCACCTAGGTGATCAAAGGCGACTCATTGGTGTCCTTTGATCATCTGAGACATAATCAGCACGGTGATCATGGGCGACTTCAGAAAATATATTCTTTCATTATCCTTTAATCATCTATAAAAAAATAGGTGTCTAAATGATGAAATGATGAATGGTGATGATATAAATATATTTTTTTTGAAGTCGCCTAAGATTACCTAGGTGATATCACCTGGGTGATCAAAGTGGAATACAGCAATATAATATTAATATAATTAATATGACACATAATATTATTAATATTCGCACCCGACTTTGGTCAAAGATTACCCCTGAAGATTAAGTTGGACGCCTTAGATAAGAAGTCTGTCTTCCTTACCATATCGTTCAAGTCAGAACAGAGAAGCGCATGTCATGTTATTAGGTGAAGGGCAGACATATGAGTGATAGTGATGTTCCCGGAGTCGAACTACAAAATCCACAAAAGTTTAGATAGGGACCACGAAGAAAGCAATTACCTCACTTTTAAGAATACACATGTGAGAGGATTTAGGTAAGATTTTGGTCTATAAGTGATATTGTTTATACATTAAATTTACGTAAAAATGTACTGTATGTTCTGTAGATATTATATATTATACATACGTATATTACATAGTCCTATAGTTTATTTTGGAAAATTAAGCCCTGTCGCGAATTTTCCGACAATCCAGGGTTGACTGCTAAAGAGTGCTATCATGCATCAAGTTTGCCCTATTGTAACTTTTATCGAGGGTGCAATAAATAAATATTTATGGACTAACGATGTTAAGCAACTTCTGCATTTTATTTGTATGATACATAAAAAAAATCTTCGTTAGATCATGTCGACTTATACCGTAAGGGTATGATATTATCCTCATTACACATTCGTTTGGAATTTTATTGATGTAAGTCAAAAGTAGAGCAAAACTTTCACTAATGCGTAAGATCACGAGTGTAGGTCTTATTCTGCGTAACGAAACATACCTTCGATAGCTCAGTTGGTAGAGCGGTGGACTGTAGAGGGTTAACCATTGATATCCATAGGTCGCTGGTTCAAATCCGGCTCGAAGGATTTTTGCGTAAGTTTACTCTCAGTTCAAAATAAGAATGTTTTCACTATCTCCAATGTTTTTTTCTAAGACTTTATTTATTTTAGTTATTCTTAATATTTTATGTCATCGTGAAGTAGGTAATGTATCAAAGACGTGACCTTTTTAACAACATCGATTGTAGATTGATTGCATTACGTGATTATTCAATAATACATTATATTTTTAACATACTTTAGTAGCTACTTATTACATCTTTATGATACTATACAAATAATAACAGTTAATTGGTTATTGGTGTGTATAGGGTTATTTGTTTTAAGAGAAAATAATAATATTCCCATAACTGCATATGATATATAAGGAATGTGCCCATAGTACGTGCCCGATTTTTGTTAATTTTTACCTCCCTCCCTTCCCTCAGTGACCATTCGTAGCATATAAGAATAACTCTACTCTCTTCCTCTAATTTCACGTTCTACTTATTTCTTCTGAGACTTAAATTATTTTTTGTAAGTACAAAGTTAAGTAATAATAATATTTTAGCTCATACTTCTCTTATTTAACACAATTTTTGCCGCGTGACGCCTAAAGTGCATGCTTACCTATAATTATAAAGGAAATCAAACAATCTCATCTTCCGGTACAAGTAAATCAGTGTTGCCATCTATGAGTTGCAAAAGCGCTGAACGCTGCGCTGAATATATTTTGAACATAGCTCGAAAAGCGAAGACTACAAAACGAAAACCGAACTCTCGTCCCCTCCTTCACGTGACCAATTATAGTATTTAGTAGATCTCCTCTCCCCCCTCTCCCAGAAAGGGTCTCGTAGTACCTAAAGTTTCCATATGATCTGGAGTAAATGATATAAAAATAGTCAAAAAGTAATATATCTACAGATTTATTTGATTAATCTTTATCGGATTGTCTTTAAAAATCTTAAAATATCTAACTTACCTTACCTTATGTACCTGTTTAACAAAGGCACGTAATAAATACAAGATATATGTGTATCAAATTTAAAAGCGGAAAGTATAAAAGAAAATCCTTCGAGCCGGATTTGAACCAGCGACCTATGGATACCAATGGTTAACCCTCTACAGTCCACCGCTCTACCAACTGAGCTATCGAAGGCATGCAGCAAGTCACGTAATATGCATTTATATACACTTCTCAATATGGTGTTTAGTCAAAAATATGAAATATAGCGCATAAAAATCCTTCGAGCCGGATTTGAACCAGCGACCTATGGATATCAGTGGTTAAGCCTCTACAGTCCACCGCTCTACCAACTGAGCTATCGAAGGCATGAAGTAAGTCACGTAATATGCATTTATGTACACTTAAATATATTATTTTTTTTAATTAAAAAAATACAGTGTATAAAAATCCTTCGAGCCGGATTTGAACCAGCGACCTATGGATTTCAATGGCTAATCCTCTACAGTCCACCGCTCTACCAACTGAGCTATCGAAGGCATGAAGCAGATGACATAAAGTACGAACACGTTCATGTGAACATGATAGACGTTAAAAAAATGAAAAACATATTTACTAAAAAAATCCTTCGAGCCGGATTTGAACCAGCGACCTATGGATACCAATCGTGCCAACTACAGTCCACCGCTCTACCAACTGAGCTATCGAAGGTATATTTCGATCCGCAGAATAAGACCTACACTCATGATCTTTTACGCAGTAGTGAAAGTTTTGCTCTACTTTTGACTTACATCAATAACATTCCGAACGAATGTGTAATGAGGATATCAAACCCATACGGTATAAGTCGACATGATCTAACGAAGATTTTTTTATTTTTATGTATCATAGAAATAAACTGCAGAAGTTGCTTAACATCGTTAGTCTGTAGATATTTATAATAAATAAAATATCTACAGACACCATCGATAAAAGTTACAATAGGGCAAACTTAATGCACGATAGCACTCTTTACCGGTCGACCCTGGCTTGCTGAAAAAGTCGCGACAGGGCTTTAGGGATGCGACTTGGCTGGGAAAAAATCGATTTATAATAATCGATTTTTTATGTTAATCAAATAATCGATTTTCAAAAGTAGATATTTTTTCAAAAAAAAAACGATTTTTAAAAAATCGTTTCTTTTTTGTTTTCAATTTTAACAACCAAAAAAAAACGACAATATCTATAATCTGCGAAATAAATAATCTTATTAGTAATTCTAATATAGGGAAAAAATCGAAATAATTAAAAAATCGATTAATTTAACATCGATTATTTATTGTCAAGAAATCGATTTCTAAAAATCGATTATTCTAAAAAAAGAATCGATTTTTTAAATAATCGATTATTTTTTCACATCCCTGCAGGGCTTTATTTTTCAAAATAAACTATAGGTCTTTGTAATATACGAAAGTATAATATAGAATATCCACTGTACATTTTTGACCTAAAAGTAATGTATGAACAACATCACTTATAGAAGAAATCTTACCTAAATCCTATCACACGCGTATTCTTAAGAGTAAGGGTAAGAGTTTCTTCGTAGAGAGAGGAGTTTTTTCGTGGTACCTACTTAAATTTGGATGAAAATGGAAGAAAATTTGATAAAAAGCATATATTTTTTTTATTTCATTGAAGTAACAAACGAGCATGCAGTTTACCATTAGGTAAACTTTACCTTCCAACCAACTTTAGTAATCACTTACCATTAGGTAAGTGATTACTGCCGCCCATGGACATCTGTAAGCAACTTCATACAGATCAGAGGGTTCTCTCTTCTATCCGTTAATCTTTGTAAAAAATATTTGTAATCAAATTTTATCCGTTAATCTTTGCAAAGATGATTTTATTTTTCGATACATATGCCACTAAGTTGTAAGCGCTTCTAAGCTCTAATGTAACATAGACATATATGATATCAAAGTAATAGTGCATGCAAACAATGTAAATTAATTCAAATCCAGGTATGCGTATTCGTGATTTGAATACACTGTAGACGTGCCGTGTGTCGTCGCGACGCTCCATATCTGATATTTTCAGGTTGAAGCAGTATTCAACCTATTTAAACTTGATCTACGCCTTATCAGATTTGAATAATGTAAAGAAACATTTCTATGCTAAGTAGTTTGATTTAATGAAGGATTTTAGGAAAAAATAGGATATGATTCAGAGGCATAGAAACAAAGGATTCGATCCGGTAGTCGTATAAGAATAAAATGTGTAACTGACATGTAATTATGCCTTCATACGTAATAAATAATTAAGACTAGATTATTTTGATATTAAAACGTTCGTTTATAATAAAGGAAAACTATCCAATTTTTATTTGAATGCGACAATTGTTTTGCAATCTTGCAGTTTTGACTTTTTCATGGAGATTTGGAACTTACTTAAATGTATGTAATTGGACTGTATATCTATTTTTCCATTTTTAATTATTTTTAATCTGTGTGATAAATATTTGTACTCAAAATAATTTCATATCACTGTTGTTGTACGTTCATTTTGTACTCTTATACTAATTAGTTAATGAATTAAGTTACTTGCTTCTAAATATGGGCAGATAGTTTTTATATAGTGCGAGAAATTAAAATACATAAACACCTCGTATTTAAGACGTTTGCAAAACTTTGAAAGCGAGCCTTAGAATAAAAGTTTCACCATAGGAAAATTAGAATTTGCCAGATACTTACCTAACACTGATATTGTGAAACAAAATCGAATCTTATTAATTTTACATTAACTATTTGAAAAGGCTGAGCAAGTAATTGGTAGCAATCATACGAAAGGGTACCTTAAAGATCAAAGACGGGGCTTGTCAATTTACACCGGTCTCCGACACTTAGCATAAGGTCAAACTGACATTTCATACAACATTTACGTCGACACCAATTCATAGCAAGGAAATAGGCGTCACGCAAGGAACACTTTAGTGATGCTATTGGTTATTTCGTTGGTTTTATCGATAAATACGATAATCACTTTTTAAGAATAGATATACGTAACGTGCACATTTTAGTCCTTTTTTCTTCATAAGATGCATTCGTAAATTACACAAATTGAAATAAGCTTATGCGTAGTGTTAAAACGTCAAGCGTTAAACGTCAAACGTAAGAAACTACGGAGCATAACTCAAAACACATATTTTTTACCTTACTTTACTATTGAAACTCTTTCAAGATGCGCGAAAGTGAACAATCGCGAGACTGAAATTTTAATTCGTATAAGCAACTTTTTAAACAGCATTATATTTAAATCATTTAGGTTATAATAAATCCAAGTATATACAACTAATTTCGTTTTAACGAGCTAGTTTTAAGGAGAATTTTTCACTTTCGATTTCTTATACAAAATGTCTAGATAATTTTATAGTAAAGTTCACTTGAAAATCCCGATGCACAAGTAGAGACGGACTTACACATAACCCACTGGCTATCGAAAAAGGAATTAAAATATAAAAGTATTTCTATTACTACATTGTACAAACAAACATCTGATCTTAGAACACACAGATATGCCAATACCTGTCTGGATTATATCGATACAGTTTTGAGAACAATACTAGTTTCAATAAACACGGTTGTTATGTACACCCAGTTGGAATCGCCTAGTCGTAGCCACAACTGAAATATTAATCCTGGACAGAGGAAGAATGCCTGATTTAATTACCACGACTGTGTAACTGCACCTTGACATGAAACGCATTCGCTGACCGGCAGTGTACTGAGCTCATAGACGAAGAAACGCAATAGACTCGTACAAAGCAATTGTTATCGTACGGATAAAATGTACTTACCCGCCACGGCATGCGGAAATAAGGTTGATTGATGTAAACAAATTAATTAGGTAAATCGTGTGTCCTGTATAGCCAAATGCAAAGCTCAAAGTTATGACCAATTTGTCTAATATTTGCATGAATTACAATAAAGTAAATGCAAAAATTAACAAAGTATTTTCTGCAATATTTACTCTTGTATATTTACCATATATTTCGCTAAAAATGTGTATCTTCGTATGGTTTCTATTTTATTTTTATTTTATTTATTATCAATATAGGATAACGAATTGAAAGCAAACCATAAATGTGAGTAAGATGTGATTACATTAAAAGGTTATCAATAAAATACACGAAATATAAATCTTGCATTTAGAGTCTATTTCGTTTCATCATCTGCAACCTAAAGTTACGTATATTATGCGGTTGGCGAGATCTTGAACAATGATTGTGTTTACTGTAATTTATTTTTTCCACAATCTTTTGTTTATCAACTGATTTTAATTGGGACGCTTATCAAACATCACATGTGACAATAAGTCATTGTTAAGTAGCCGAGTTCTTAAGTGACTAATAATAATGTTCTCATTTCAACTTTTATGGCTTTAATTACCAACTTTTCTCTAATGTTTTACAACTAATTAAAATGATAAACGGTATTTTTTTTTTGAGTATTATTTATTTTATTTCACACTCGTATGTATTTAAATGCAGGAATATTTAAATCTGGACCGATTGAACTAATATTCACCCGACTACGTCGGAAGGAGGGAAGATAATGTTTTTGAGCGTATGTATGTATTTTTGTTTGTATGTATGTCAATTTCTTTGGCACGCACTGCAGCCCATACAGCTGGACGGATTGTGACGTCTCAGTTTGCATAGTGGCGTAGGCTATATAATTTCTAAAAATGGCGCCTGGAAATAGAGGAAAAAGGGAGGAACGAATTTATTTACTATTACGACAATATGGGTATCAAATGAAAGCAAGTAAATAGACAAATCTAGAAATATATCTATTGTAATACTTTTAAGTGACTATTTTGACAAAAAATCAAATAAGCGTTAAAATAAATTCATATCATTATGAATAAAAATTTCGTTTTAAGCAGTCGGGTTGTTTGTTTTAACGTTTTAACGATGTTACTAGTTTGCATACAAGTGACGACTTATGGACGTCATTGTAAATCCAATATGACGGCCGCCCCAAAATGGCGGAGCTACGGACCTCAATGATATAGGAAACGTGATGACACGACATTCGGAAAGATTATTTTTGTCATTGTTTCAGTTTTTGATCTCAAGAAAGCGCATAAATCAAATGACCAAAGTGTTAACATCGATCAAATTGGACGTATTGTTTTTAATAACGACAATAAAACGTTAAAATCGTTGAAAAAAATAATACTCACTAAAGATAGCTTTAGCATTATCACCGTATAACCTTTTAAACACCTAAAATTATTCTCATCATTTTAGAGCGCTTGTGTACTTTTATACTAAAGTTCGTTATAAATCACAGTAAAGTAACACTGAAAAACCTTTCGCGTAAAATACTCCAAACGTTAAGCTGATACAAAGTAGAAAAGGGACTTGTGAATTCAACAATCATTCTATGCAAAGGTAGAATTTAAGGGTGGTTGTAAAAACACAACGATCTATTAAAACAAGCGCCAGATAAATTCGCCTGAGCCGTATCACTCAAAAATACTTCTGCTAATTTACGATGGCCCTAATTAAGTCAATCTCCCATTAAATCCCCCTTTCTTAGCGAGTCGTCTCGTCTGAAGGCGCATAAAACGCGCGAAAACCTAATGCCATTTCACGCCAGAGTAAACCTTTCTCTCAGAGTTAGCGTCTATTTAAACTCGGCTTAACTAAATCGATTGAGAAGGCTCTTAATTATGGCTTTATCTTGAAGCAATGAGGATCGAAGCGAACGGATTTAACTTTGAACTAATTTGGAAGCGTATCGTAACAATGATGCAAGCTTTCATGCTAGATACTTGGTGTACGTATTATTTTGTAACTTAGTTCGGCAACACTACTTAGGAGTCGAATGGTACCAAATAGAAATCTTCATGTAAGGAAAAAGCGTTATTACCCTTTCATATCATTTATATCTCTGTTCATATACGAGTGTGTTCGTGCGTGGATGTGTGTATGTCATAAATTAGAAGAGCATTATGCGCGCGCGGTTATAGAATCTCAATATTAAACGCGTGACACAGTCATTGAAAACTCATTCGTTAGACATACAAAGATTAAAGACTTCACTACTGACAGAGGTCTGAAATCACACATATTTTTTTAGGAACATAAAACAGTCTTTATTAAAGAATAGGCTCTTTAATAGGCTCTGTTACATGACAAATTATTGTGGTGCCACTACTTTTGCTGTCAAACCACAAAGAGTCCTTCAAAATTGAATATGTAAACAAATTTCGCACTTCGTCTAGAATAACTGAACGATAACATAGTAATATAAGCTGACGGGAGGTTTGTCTATCTGAATTAGCGTTAAACCTCCAACCTGAGTGTCGCCGCCATATTAATATTCATAATCGCTCCTTGTGCATATCATTACGGCTGGTGGGGAACTTGAGATGTTAATTTATTTTGGCGCTGCAACTACAAATTATGTTTTAAATTAATCCTCTGCCGCGCTAATGCTGAGTGGAAACGTTAACGTCGATAAGCTCAAATCTAGAGATATAAATAAGTGATATATTCTCTGACTGTTTTATCATATAAAACCACTATTATTTTCTATATACAGGACCTCAAAACATAATCTTTTTAATATTGATCGTAGAATAGAAGGATTCGGGCGTAAAAGATTCTCGAGGTGTTTATTTTATTGAATTTCAGTATTATTTTAAGTAAGGTCATTACCCTAAAAGATTTTGTAACTATAAAAATACTATGTGTACACTATGTACATACATACAGATTGTACAAAAGTCGTATATATTATAAATACAAAAATGTGTATTTTATTGTTTTTAAAGTAGAGATTTCTAATGAAAAATCACAAAGAAAAAACAATTTTATGCCCTCGTGACGAAAAAAACATCATAAGAGTTATACGTATATTATTTTTCACAAAAAAGGTGTAAAGGAAATAACGTTAAAAGAGAAAATCCGCGTTAAGTCGTGTGACTTGCAGTTCGGCGCCCGCCGGGACTACAAACCCTAATTATGTCTGAAACAATACCCACCTTATTTTTATCCAGTTTGCGCTCAATCATAATTACCGTTGCTCCAGAGAGAAACGTTACCGTAGAAAATCATCGCGATGCTTTCCACTCGTTATTTAGGTACTTCGCTTGGGGAGTCTACGAAATATGATTACACCAAATAACGTTACAAAATTATGTAGATACTATATTTTATTATTTTTGAGTAAAGTCAACGGAATTTATACATTTCATGTATCTTAAATATTTTATCGTGAGATTTAATCAGAACGGTTACCTATTTGTAGAGATCACCGAGCTGACTAAATGTGTGTTTATTTTATATTATTGAAATAGGAAAGAGATATGTAGTGCACCAGATGATAAGTGGTTACTACCGCCCAATGACATCTATAATCAACCCTAGATCTCATATAATCAAGCTCTTGTCTGAGGACAACCACAGATCACTACCCCTGAGAACTATGCTAAAACGCCTCAAATAGATCTCTTCCTTACTATGCCCTTTATAACCAAACACCGCAACATATAACACAGCTGTTACGTTCAAATGAGTGTGTGCTTAGTGCCTTACAAGTCGAACCATAAAGGATAATACCATCTTAAAAGATGTATGAAACTTCTATCCGCGGGAGGACACTGGTGACCTGACTCAGGTTTTTACCTACTTCAGGCACCAGTCTCTCACAACGTAAGGCTTATAGATAATTTTAGTTCACTTTTGTTATACGTCTATAATTTAAGTCCTTATTGAGGGAGAAATAAATAATAACATTTATTATTATTATAGCTAAGTTTTAAATTTTCAGATCGGTCAGGTGGCCATAACGGCATAAAACATTTCATAGTAGGTTGCTAAGTCATAATTGACTGGTACAGTCATTATTCATAATAACGTTTAAACAGTTTTAATTTATAGAATATGTTTCCACTACCTTTGAATAAATTAAAAAAAAAAGTGGAACCCCACGCGACGCCCTACATGTACCTAATTGCAGAGATACAACAAAAGCCTTTGAAAAATCGAATCAAACAAGTCAATAAAGGGCGCAATTACCTGCGTCTCGCATATTTATCTTTTTCCACGAAATAAATGCTTTGTGGGGCCCGAACAATAGGGCCGGGCGGAGAGGAAGCTTTATAATTTTTTAATTAATACTCCCGAAAATATCAAAGTCACCGGCCCGCCACCTACTAGTGGGGAATGCTAATAAATTTTTGCCAGAATTTTTTCATTAAACTTTCCACTCCGACCACTGAATCCCGCCCGTAACTATAAAGTGTAGAAAGCAAATACGGCCTTGTATTTAATTTCGTTAAATTAACATAAAAGAGAAATATAATAAAAAGACAAAAAAAAATAAAAAAAGTGGTAAGACAGTCATAGTTGCAACGGTAAGGTACTGTCGGTACATTTGCTGCTGTGTATATACATAATATAACGCCACTTAGTCGTCAGGAGAAACTAACCTGTGATTGCCGCATTTAGAATAGCTGTATGGAATTGTTACTATAATAATATACCTTAAGCGCCCATGGTCCACAGTGACCATTTAATGTTAGTTGGATGGCATCCTCGTTAGTTAATTAAATATTATTAAATAAATAAACTATGTATTACCACGGTAATACTATTACCGTGCTATTACAAAAACTAAACATCCGACTGCTTATTTCAGTTAAGCAGTGGAGTATTTTTTTTTCATGGTGATTTCTTGTGAATAATTTGTTTTCTTTATAGTCTACCAATTCGCACTTGGCCAGCGCGGTGCACTATAGCCTAAAAACTCTCCCACTCTGAGAGAAGACCCGTGCCCAGCAGTGGAACAATAATGGGTTGACGACGAATTTATTTGTTTTAACACTTTTTAGGCGCCTGCATCAAAAGAGTAACATAAAAATGTTATAATATAAATATTTTTGTAATTATCCATTGACTAGCCTCCCCCTCCCCTCCTTTATTATTTACATTTCCATTTTCGCCATTTTTCAAACTTTGACTTACACAGACTTACAAAATAGTGAAAAATAAAAAACGATTTCAATCTTGAACAAAATAAATACTTCACTAAATAAACTACAAAATTTGTACTAAATTTTAAGGAATATGATCATAAACAAATATTTAATTATAATTTTCCCTTTAAATCATTACCTTATAATAGGGCCCCTCATTTGTTCTCGACTCAATGAAGTTATTCTGTTGGAAATTCGTGTCACTTAACAGGGGTGTCTACAGGGGCTGTAGGAAATTGTCAGCGTGGAAATCACCCATTAGGAAAACCTGTAGGAAAACATGAGCTTAAAGGATTTTGCGCTCGAATTCCCGTTAATTTGTTACACGTTCATACCACGAGTAAGCAAAGGCATTACCCGTGCCGAAAATGATTTTAAACAAATTCATTTTCCATTTTATATTTGTTATATTGATTAGGGTTTTGTATTTTTTTTAAAGTCGAGTTATTACATATTATTGTGCCTTATTAAACAAAATATCTTGTAAATATAATTCCATCATTTAGACACACTATTTTATGTAGTAAAGTCCATTGATAAACCCAATAAAAAAATAAAAACGCGTCTACATTCGTAACTCGATGGAAATTTCTTTGTTTTAATGATGTGGACACAAATAAATCGTAAGTATACTTTTTTTTCATAAATATGAAGTAGCAAACGAGCAAGCAGCCCATCTGATGGTAAGTGATTACTGCCGCCTTACTGTGATGGTTACTGCCGCCCATGGACATTTGTAAGCAACTTTATGTAGAACAGGGGTTCTATATAAAATCACAGGTGCATTGCTACTTCCGAGGAGATGGTCGCCTCATATAAAATTGAGCCGGTAACCACACCCTTCCACCGTAACTCAAGAACTACTTCACGCTACAAATACGCGGTGGTACTTCCCCAGTCGAACTGCATTGGTTCTACCACCTGGCAAATTTAATATAAATTTATGATAAGGAATATATCCGGAAGAGATATCACTTATTATAATTTGCCAGAATAGGAATCAAAATCTTAACCCTACAATAATTATTTTCATCCGACTGCGTCAGACGGATGGTAGTGTTTCCCGAGCGTATGTATGTTTGTATTTCCATTTCTTTGGCACCTCCTACAACCCAACCGGCTGTAAGGATTGTGACATGTCATTAGAATGGTCTCAGTTTATAGAGTGACACTCTGCAAAAATAAAACGAAACGACATATTTTCAAAAATGAGGTCTTTAAATAGGGAATCTTGATCAGAAAATATCAGTGTATCAAGTCAGTATATTATTAAAAAAGAAAAACAAATAACCCGGCTGCTAATGTCACTTTTATCTCTGAGCTCTCGTACCTATATTGTCATAATAATTTCTTACTCAATGTGGGTTCTGGGAACCCAGGTTGAGTTAGCATTATGGGCACAGTCCTTAACTTTTCTAAATTGAGAAGACGTTTGTACAAAGGAGTGGAACATTATTTAATTAATAAGTATGTTTACACAGACACGACAATGTGAATAATATTTAATGCTTACATCCTATAACGGTCCCAATAAACGTGGTCTATTTGACAACATACATATAGAACATTTCATTTGTGTGCAAGCAAAGGGGAAATTGGGGCCAGACAATGCTTGATAAAATTTTATTATGAACGGACAATATGCAGCGAAAATTAGCGCTATTAGTCCTCGCTCATGTAAATTGCTCTCATGGAATTTATTGTTAGTAATTGATTTAATTCGCCTCTTTATCACCGATTACCAATGAGCGTGTTGGGTCTCGACAGTGGATGACAAAGGATAATAACGCACTTATCACATTTTCACAAAATAGCTTTTAATGTAATGTTTTTCGATCATATGTATGTATGTTTTTTGTTCCTTTTCCTTTAAAATAATCCATGCATAGGTTGTCTGGAAGAGATCGCTACTTAGCGATAAGACCGCCTATTGCATACGACTTATCATAATTGTATGTTATTGTTATTTCTCTTTATATTTATAGTG
>DWNE01006483.1:0-13019 GCA_018249875.1 Cecropterus toxeus
TCGAAAAACGTTCGGTTATATGTATGTCACATTACATTTTTTTTAAACGCGGGTGAAACCGCGGGTTCAGCTAGTTAAATATATATATATAAAGTAGAATATATCCGCCTATTTCCATCGTGAAGCAGTTCTTGCGTTTTGGTGGAAGGGTGTGGTTGCCAATTTACTCTTATATGAGGCGACCATCTCAGTCCTCTGGAGTAGCAACGCATTTGTGGCCCACTTCGGATAGAACCCCTGTTCTATATGAAGTTGCTTACATATTATGTCCATGGGCGGCAGTAACTACTTACCATCAGGTGGGCTGCTTGCTCGTTTGCTACTTCATATATTATTTATTTATTTATTTGTGTACCAATATCTAAGTGATATTTGTCTGTATTATGTTGTGTCCGAAACGTCAAGTTTTGATTTACATTTTACTATTTTAATGTTGTGTCCAGTCAAAATACTAAACCATAACTAAGTATAGTTATATCCTTTTTTTTTGTTTAGACTCCCTATTACCTTATAAGTTACCGGGGAAGTACCACCGCCACACCTATTTCTAGCGTGAAGCAGTTCTTGCGTTTCGGTGGAAGGGTGTGCCGGCTTATTTATATATGAAGTGACCATCTTAGTCCTCGGGAGTGGCAACTCATCTATTATCGACTTCAGATAGAACCTCTGTTCTATATGAAGTTGCTTACAGATATCCACGGGCGGCAGTAACCACGTACCATCAGACAGCATGCTCCTTTGCTACTTCATTCTTATAAAAAATAAAAGAAAATGAAAACGAGCGTATACTGGCATTATAATTCACTTAATATTACACAAGTTCAAGTCTACATGTTGTGTAAATATGCACAGCGGTTGCAATGTGACGGAAACTTACTCGCAGCTTCAACAACACTCTTGAGAGCTGATTTAATTAGTTTCACTCTATTATATCATACACTACGATACATCAGGCACATGTATTCCTATGTAATGTAATTAATCCATTAATCTCATATATATTTTTAAATATACATCATACTTCCTTTAGCATTCTTATCATTAAAACCTTTTTAAAGCCGTTAAATCTGTTCCCAAATTCTTTAATAGACAGACACTTGAAGTTTGACCTTGCTCAAATAAACATAAGAACTTGAAGAAGCTATTTTAAAACTTACGTATAATCATTGTTATGCGTAATAAATATGCATAATGAATCTTTACCCATAACTGCTATGATCGTGTGAAAAATATTAATAAACAATGTGCGAAAAATACTTCATGCACACAAAATAATTCCGTGCTTAAAGGAGGAAAACGAAGGAGGAAATTATTATTTTTCGATATTATTACCATATCTTTGATATGGGTTTCTTTTGTACTCAATGTTCACACATTAAATGGTATGTTTATTTAAATTATGTTCACACATGAAATCATAATCTGATTATTTATTTTAATTTATAAATTAAGCTTACAAAATGGTGTTTTCAAAGGTGAATGTTTCAATCCTAAATTATCAACTCTGATTCATAATTGAATGAAACGCTTATATCGCTATTCACAAATTATTAATTGATTTGTTCCATTTATTGATAAAGTATTAATTTAATACGTCACATACAAATTACAATAGCAATGTAGGCAAGACGTATGTTTATTATCAAATAAACGAACCGCGTTATTCACGTTTTGGTAATCGAATTTCCAATTAATCCGACCAAATTAACAATGCAGTTCCATTTGGTTTGTTTGTATATTACAAACCTTTCATACATACAACACAAGAAAATATATCAAAGAATAAGACGTATAACTGCTGGGCACGGGTCTTCTCTCAGAGTGAGAGAGTTTTAGGCCATAGTCCACCGCGCTGGCCAAGTGCGAATTGGTAGACTAACTAATAACAATTAATTCCATACCCAAACCTATCTCTGTCTTAAAAAAGCAGTGATAAGCGTTGTTGTTTTAGTTACTTTAGTTAATTAGTGTGAATAGCCTGCATAGAGCGCCAGATTTTAGAAGCGGCAAATGTAATGCTGTCTTGTCGATTATTTTTCGTCCACCAATTTCTAAGATTTCTTACCTACAGGGCGACAAAAACAATCAGAATAAACTTTTTGGCGTTTAGTGCGCAGGTATGGAGCTCCGTAACCCACGGGTGGCACGTCTTGAGGGCGGCAGAAAATTCCTTTTGCTTTCTTTTCGCTGACTTAAAGTCCTAAATGACTGAATTCCTGATTCCTACATAGACTAGCCTCTTGAGGCAAATGTGCTGCTCCTACTGCGCTGATACGTTTAAAACATTTTATAAATGTTAAGAGTTCGGAATTGGATAATGTCCTTATCATTAATAGTACAAATTGCCAAACACCGACTTCATATGTCACATTGCCTGTTTTCCTAATCGAACTTCTAATTAATCCGAGCATGTTGATAATGTGATCGTATTTGCTGTTAGCAGTGATTGTGTCGTCAATTATATATGTCTTTTGTCCTGTACAGTCTCCTGGTTCCAATTAAATTGTCGTATATTGGGAGAACAAATAGAACATGTTTACGTGGTTTCTAGTTTTGTATTAATTGCCTTTTTTGTATTGGTCATTAAAGTAGTAAATAAACATGCTGTTCTTTAGATGGTAAGTGAACCCTGCCGTCTATAGACATCTGTAATCATTCTCAGAAAAGAAAAGTAAGGAGATGGAACCAGGTGGTGTAACCAGTGTAGTTCGACCGGGGAGGTACCACCATCGCACCTATTTCTAACGGTAAGCAGTTCCTGCGTTGCGGTAGAAGGTTGTGGTTACCGGCCTAGGTCCTAGTCCTCGGAAGAAGCAATTCATCTGTGATAGAACGACTTCATAAAAAATACCCGCGTGGCGGACCAGTCACCATACCGGTCTGACGCGCAGTGGGTCGCGGGTTCGATTTCCGGCATGAATGATGAGTTTAGATTTCTGTTTTGGGTCTGGGTGTTTGTATATTCGTCTTTGTGTGTCCATGGCACCCACGACCCAGGAGAAAAGTCCTACTGTGTAGCTATTATTGTAGAAAGCGTTTATGTTTAAAAACTGTTCTGTATGAAGTTGCTTACAGATGTCAATGGGCGGCAGTGACCACTTACTAACATGTTGACGTTGATTGCATGTTCGTTTGCTGCGTCAGTCTGATAAAAAAAATGGAACGCCGCAGATAAGTCCGTCTCCTCAACGACACTAATGATACCTAACTAAACTGATGAATAATAAAACAGCAATTTATTTTAGTCTACGATACTAGGTACTTAACTGCTTAACTATACAAGGTGTGAGATAAATCAACGGATAATATGGGAAGCATAATATGGGAAGGTTCTTCTGTATTCGATTCTTGTCTAATTAAAATACATTATAAATCTGCGGAGAAAATCTCCGTTGCAGTTTAACTGTTACAAAGCCGAAAGCGTAAACATTTTTGAGTAGTCACTTCAATGCAGTTTTTATTTTAGTTTCTTTGTTTTTATCTTCTAAAGTGTATACCTGATAAGGCTGTATCGCAGTTATTATGCTGTAGAATAAATATTTCTTTACTTTTTTTGTCAGATTGAAGAAGCAAACGAGCAGGCAGTCCACCTGATGGTAAGTGGTAACTGCCGCCCATGGACATCTGTAAACAACTTCATATAGAACAGGAGTTCTATCTAAAGTCGATCACAGATGCGTTGCTACTCCCGAGGACTAAGATGGTCGCCTAATATACAAGTGAGCCAGCAACCACACCCTTCCACCGAAATGCAAAAACTGCTTCACGCTAGAAATAGGTGTGGCGGTGGTACTTCCCCGGTCGAACTACATTGCTTCTACCACCTGATAAATTATATTCATATGCGGCGGCAATCTTAATACTCGGAAATAGCTAGACTCAGTGATCGAGTTCAGATAGAACCCCTGTTCTATATGAAGTTGCTTACAGATGTTGATGTGCGGCAATAACTATTTATCATCAGATTGTACCCTCGATTTAGAGGCCGAGTTTCAACCATTAGGCTATCAGTTTTCACAACCATTAAGCTATTCATCAGTATATAATAAATCACATAAATAAGCAATCACATGGTCTAACAAAACAGGTATTACACTGACCCAATCTACATTGTTAGCGCTAAGGTATTGGAGCAACATTATGCGAATGAGTGGCTTATCTTTATAGGCTATTTATGTCTCATTCTGGACCGAGGCATCTTATCACTGGCCGTTAAGTCACCTTGTGTGCGATGTGGGTCGTTGAATAAAGGCCCATTTATACATAATTTTAGTTGTATACAACGATATACAGGTGTCTTGAAAGTAGTTAATCTCTTTATAGTAAACAAGCTCTGCCACGCAGTTTCACCCGCGCTTATTAGAGAAAAATATATTAAAAAACAAACAAACATACCATGCTGATAGCCTAATGCCTTCCATGATAAAATTACTATTCATCACAAAAATATTTTTTCAATTCGAACCACTAGTTCCTGAGATTAGCTCGTTGAATAAAACAAACTCTACTACTTCATATTAATAGTATAGATAGGTTGAATGTTCAGATTATATGAAGACGGAAGATCTTACGAATAAGCGCTACATATGTTTCATACGGTATACACGGTTTACAGATTATATTGTAATCCTGAGGTATAAAATAGGGCGATCCGCGGAAAAAGTTGTGAGCTATGTACCAAACGTAATAAAATATTTTATATTTATTTTTCCAAAAACCTTTTGAACAAAGAGACTCTCTGTGTTTTGGAGGTTACTCATATGGGTGCAATATCCACCAAATGCCCGTAATAAGTGCTGCCTTAAGCAAATTTCTAAAATCAAAAATTGTTACACGGTGTGTAGCCTAGAATAGCTCTATTTTCTTTTTTCTCTTAGTATAATCGGCGGCGACTAAGATATTGAATAACGCGAAATCAAATGCGCCGCATTTGTTTTAAAAGGAACTTCTGACTACAGTCGTTTTATGTCCACTGCAGAGGATGAGGCTTTGACTATAATTGGAGAGCGACTACTAAGACTAGGAATAAAATGAGTATAAATAAAAAAAAGGACAGTCTTGTGTTAGTGAAACTTTAGTCAACAAAGGTTCATAGGTCCGATGTGTAGACATCTACTTAGTTATTATAGAATCGCTGCCTGAATTTAGCAAACAATTCTAGTCCTAAAAAGTTTTATAACAGCTATCGAATGATACCGGCCGAAGTAGAGTTGTTATCCAGACTTTATAAGTAAGCTGTTAGAGTTGTAGAATTTTGGGCAACCATATTTAATCCAAGGCGTTCCTACTTAGTCTTCAGGGGTAGCAACGGGAGACGCCTATCCGAGGCGTCCCAAGTTAATCCTCAGATGAAACAACGTATTTGTGAGTTTTAAATTAGGTAGGATTTTAACCTTATTTAGGGTTGATTAGAGATGCCCTTTTATTTACATTAGCCACTAACCATCAGGTGAACTGAAAACTTATATACCTGTAGTAGGTAGGTATATAAGTTTTCAGCTCAACAATATAAATTACTATGAATAAAACTTACTTAAGTTTATGTTTGATAAATAGTAACTGGTTATTTTTGATAATTAGGCGCAACTTGTCTCTTTACGATTTAAATATAGATTTATGTTTTAGTTGAAATGATTTTTCACATTTCAAATGTCATTTAATAATATTATCAGGTTGCTTTTTTTTTCTTTTCTTTCTCTTTGCCAATTTAAATGTTTGTATAGGTGTTGCAATATTTTTGCGAATAAATGTTTTTTCTGTTTCTGTTTCTGTTTCTGTTACTGGCGAGATTACTTTGAAATAGTATTTATACATGAATTCGAATTTGATGCTCAACGCTGTCCAATTAGAGTTGACATTGATGACAGAACCTGTAGTCTATATTATATTAGGGGAGTTTGTAATTGACTTATTGTTTTATAAATATTTTGGTGCAATTCATTCAAATTCATGTCCCGATTAACGTTTTTCTTGAATATGAAAAAAAGATATTTAATTCACGTTAACTTGATGAATTGTTTATGATACATTTAGATAGGTACAAATGAAAGAATAAACCTTTATAATTTAGTTTGGTTAAAAATATTAATAAAATTAAACCAATCACTTCCTTTCGTTTACACTTCGCTGTAGTTTGTTAAAACGATTAATTTAATCCCCGTAGAAAGGTTCGGAATTTTAGAGAGCCTTAAAATTAAAACAACAATTCGATTGCTACCCTATAAAACCGCTGACAAGGCTGACCTGAAAACTCCCTTCCTTTTTAAAATATTGTAAAACTTAAGCATACAGAAATAGATAAGAAAAAGAAGTAAATTATTAAAAGATGATAAAAACCGGTTTGACCGGGGATATACCACCGTGTATTTCTAAAGAGAAGCAGTTTATACGTTCCTTGCAAGGTTATATCAATTGATTAAAATACGAGACGACCATCTTAAAACCCTACTAGTGGCAAGGCATCTGTGATTCACCTCGAGTACATACAATACCTTTTAAATTAAAAGTTGATTACATACGTCCTATTTATCTATGGGCAACACAGTGATCGATTATCTCAAGAAGGCAGCGAGAAACCGCTGGATACAGAGGACACAAGCCCGGTAAGAGTAGTGGCATTAAAGGCCAAAGGTGGACCTCAAAGTTCCTGGTGGAAACTAAGGGACAAAACTTAGTATGCTGTTTTTTTATAGAAAAAATAAAGTAGCAAACGATCACGTAGTCCAGCTGATAGTAAGTGGTTACTGCCACCCATGGACCTCTGTAAGAAACTTCATGTAGAACTGAGGTTCTATCCTGAGGTGGATCTACATATGGGCTTTTTGCGCTTCAGCCTAGGGCTCCCTGGATACAAGGGCCCCCCAGCCTCTGTTAAAAATAATAAGAGACTTATCATAATTAAGGCGTTACGTGTAACAAAAAAAAATCAGCGTAGTTTTTTCTGATAAGTACATACACTACATCATCATAGAGAAAAGGCCCCCCGAGTAGTTTTAGCCCAGGGCCCCACAAAGTCACGATCCGCCCCTGGTTCTATCTGAAGACGACCACAGATGCGTTGCTATTCCTGGTTACCAGGATGGTCGTCTCATATATAAATGAGCCGACAACCACACCGTTCCACCGAAACGCAAGAACTGTTTCACGCTAGAAATAGGTGTGGCGGTGGTACTTCCCCGGACGAACAACATTGGTTCTACCACCTGGTAAGTTTTGTGTCTAAGCTTCTCGAAGCTATAAAAGAAACAAAATGTATTTTTTCTCGAACAAAACCAAAACAGGCACAAGGTCCTATAAGTGTGACTCGACTTTGAGTTAAATTTATAATCCTTTCCCAAACGTTACTTCGTGAGACAGACGCAAACTAATTCTGAGCCAGTCGCCTTAATTGAAATGTGTCGCGCGGCATACATGTACGATGCTCTCGCATTTATATCGAACAAGAATGTCTTCAGTGAATTTAGAACCCCGCCTACAAAACGTCCTATTACACGGAGTTAATTAATTGGATCGAGAACATACCTATTATGTAACAGGTTTTTAGAACACTGTACAAGTTTCTATTTGGAACACATAATCCATATGAACTCTATTGTTTACGTATAACTATATTTTGTACTCTATTTGTTTTTAACTGTACCTATATCACCTGTAACTTAGTCGTTCGTAACATGTACGTATGTCGAGCTTTGGTACCTATCCGCTCAGAATCAAGTGATTTTAATCATAGCCCACTTTATCTAAAAATATGTTTTTTTTTTATACGGAGAGGGAACTTCTATGTAGTTGGTAACAAATTGTACTTTTCCTCTTTGAATCTGGATATTCTTTTAAAAGTTATCTTAGGAGTTGACGCGTTTTCGAAAATTTTCATATTGAAACATAGAGTAGTACAAATAGCTACTGCCGAAATATCTATTGCCCTGTAAACTTTTTACCGAATAAATATTTTAGCAGTACCTAAATATCTTGAGCAAAAATAAAAAGTGGTAATAAATGCAAGCGCCGGAAAATAGTTACATCGCATGTATATTAATGAACTCTCTTTGTGAAAATCATCGGATATTCTATAAATATCTACTTGATTAAGATATCAGTTTGAATTGCAACTTTGTAGTTAAGTTTTAATTTGCTTGTATTACATGTGTCGCCTATATTATCTCCTAAGTACTTAAGAAAACTGTTGTACTCCTAACATTTATAATCTTCTAAAATTACAATAAATTTAATTACAAAATACCTACTTCGACTTCTTATTTTTTAGTTAATATTATTTTTTTAGTGTCCATTACGCCATATTACAATAATGTCTTTATTTAAAAATAAATCTCACACATACTACTAAAAAATGTTTTATTAAGTAGTTACTTTTATTATCAGTGATAATGCGGTGCCAGGATGCTGTGAGCCACCTACTTTGTTATCATATTTGTTAGAACATGCCTCGAAAAATTCTCCTGCAATTTATGACGTAGATAGGAACACAAAACTTGCAAGTATCTATATAGAGTAGATAAGCTCTCAAAACGTAAAAATACTTTTACATAACACACCCACGTGTTATTATAGTTTTTATAGTTGTTACATTTTGTTTACAAACATAGGTACTTACATTCAGATTCAGTTTTATAGACTGCCCAGCTTTTGTGCATTATTCGCTTATGCATTAATTTTCGAGTTATTTAGAAAACATCCATTATAGAGAAGATGAGAATTTAATTAAACATACTCGCGATTATCGAACAAACTAAAATTGTTAAGAATATTTACTTTATCATAAATAATGTAAACAATGAACGTTTACTTATGTTGTACTTAATATACTTGTACAACCAATTACATACATCTCTAATCAATACAATTACATCTATCTTTTCCCACTTCTCTACATAAAATTTAACTATGCCAAATCTAACACTCCTCCGTACTCGTAAAATGTTCGTAAAAAAAAGGCATTGGGCATTTTCACATCACATAATATTAATACAACATTTCGGGGTGTTATATTTTCATCTTCCGGGTGAAATCACCTACATACATTATCAAATAAAATCGTTCTTATCAAAATGTTTTATTACATGTTTTGTTTCAATAACTACAATTCTTCCATTTTAAATGCTTGCCTTCACGATTATATATACATATATATACTTATTATAGAATATAAATATTTATGAATCTCAGTATCTAGGACATTTTTTAAAGAATTTACAGATTATTTACATAATCAGTTTTAATTAATTTTTACACCAGACAAAGAAAGGGTAGAACGATACAAAATGTTAATAACAATTTCATCTATTTCGTATACCTAAAATATAAATTCTGCATCCGGGATTGCAACTGCTGTTTAAACGGAATATATCATTTATCACGACTTTAATATAATTAAGCCGCAAATTGGTTAAAAACTGGCGTGTATCTTTTGTTTGGGAGTTGTACAATACGATTACGCAATCAATTTATATCATTATAACTTCCCAAGTAATAACACTGCGGGCTGGTAACCGTTTTCTGCGGCCAAATTTCAATTAAATTTGTGGTAAAAGTCAAAGTGGGAACCTCGGGTTGGCGGTGGTTTTGACACGTTATACGTGTATTGACGGGGCCGATAATTGGTAATGACGGGATTATTTTGCTACAGCAAAGTTTAAATATGATACCTTGTAAACAATATTTTATTTATTATCTTTTTTATGTTTCAGTTTACATAACTCCCAAACGGCGATTCGATGCAACGGGATGCGTAGCGTACCGAGGACGGAAGGGGCGGCTCGTCTTGAGAGGCGGCAAAATTAGCCTTTTCATATTATTTTGTAATCAAATCATCATCATTCTCGTGTATTACAAAACTCAACATCTGTCCCCGAGTGGCATATTTGAGGGCAGGCATCAAAATGCCAGCACAGATTATATTGACTTGGCGACCGTTTTTCGATAACAATTCAATTATGACTAATTTTTAAAGACAATGTATCTCTTAATTTTCGCCGCCTTAAATGCAAATATTCCTGAGGTATTCCCGGTGCGCTATGACATGGGGCTCTTCAAAAAAGGTGTGAAAAGAGCTCTCCTTCAAAGCCGGCGATGCATTGGCGACTCCCCTGGTGTTGCAAATGTCCATAGGCGACGGTGACTACTTTCCACCAGGTAGCCCATCTGCCTTATCGTTAGGTTTAAGTATAAAAAATACATAATATACCTTCAAGTTCATGTGTTTAGGGCCGGACGCGTCCATGGTAAGGTACGGGAGGTTTATGTCGGTTTGAAGGGAGCCGGAGAGTTCGATTTTCGCCTTTTCAGCGGCCTCCTTCAGTCGTTGCATCGCCATCGCGTCTTTGCGGATGTCGAGGCCTTGCTGTGGACATAAGACACATCTATATATTTAAAAGGCAATTTCGACTGACTTATATATCAACGCACAGTCGAAATTACTCTACCTAGAACATTGAAATTTGGTACAGGGGTCCTTTTATGATGTAAGTGAGCGATAAGAAAGGATTTTTAAAAATTCAACCCCAAGGGGTTAAATTGAGATCAAATAGCTTGTATGTAATACGATTTTTTTCTCATCCTACACTCATAGTCCTATACTAGGATTTTCTCCTGTGTCGTGGGTGCCATGGACAAACAAAGACGAATACACAAACACCAAGACCTAGAACAGAAATCGAACCCGGTGTCCATTGCGTATCAGACCGGTATGATGACCGCTCCGCCATGCGGGTCGTCAAGGAAACAAGTGACATTTGGATTATGTTATATAGGCCTATGGACGCACTAACGCACACTGTCTCCAGGCTGTATGCCTGGAGACAGACAGATAGACATATGGACAATGGGGTCTTAGTAACAGGGTTCCATTTTTACCCTTTGACCCTATCCTAAAAACGAATGGACGTAAGCGATGGGTCACTCATTTGCTAAATACTCTTAAATAAATTTTGAATAGGTTTAAAATCTGTAGCGCGGTATCTAGGAAAGCTTCCGACAATGGCGTCGGGACTAGCTGGTGCCGCGCGGCTTCTCTCGCGTCGCTGCAAAGGCGGGCACATACTGATGTGCACACCGATCGACGACGCATAATTTTTTTATAGAAAACAAGCTTTAAACCTTATATAACCCCTTAGGGGTTGAAATTCTAAAGATCCTTTCTTATCGCTCACTTACACCATAAAAGGAACACCTGTACCAAATTTCAAGTTTTTAGGTACAGTAACACGCTTTTCACATACTTTCTACACTCTTAGCCCCACACTAGGATTTTCTCCTGTATCGTGGGAGCCATGGACACACAAAGACGAATACACAAACACCCAGACCCAGAACAGAAATCTGAACTCATCATTCATATATCTGTCTGGCCGGGAATCGAACGCGGGACCCACTGCGCGTCAGACCGGTATGGTGGTCACATTCCATTACTAATTTTGCACCTTACCAGTTAATTTAGAAGCGGATAGAAAGGTGGTAGAACTCTTAGTGGTTCGACTACGTAAGCACCCCCGCCATACCTATTTCTGCCTAATAACATCAGAATAATGTGCTAACATTCAAATCCAATCACAATTTTTTGCGAAAAAGAGGAACAAACTCAAATCCTCGCAAACTTTCGCAACAATAATATTGTAAGTAATAAGTAATTTCTAATACACACTAACATTAGAACAGTAGGAATATTCGTATCTAGACTTATCTATTTTGTTCAGACTTGGACCATGGTCCATGGTCAAAGTCTAGACAGAAAACCGAAAATAATTATGAAAAAAATATTACGTACTCCTCTTTATTCACATTTGTGATGAAGTTTTCTTCAGTATAATTAAAAAAAACTGGTATAATTGTGACATCAAGCGAGTTTTAATAAGCAATTTTATAATTCAGTTAAAATATCTAATTACGTAGAAGTGGCGTATGTTTCCGCGTCTGCCCACCCATAGAAAAATGCCGACCAATAAACACCGCCTCATTATACCAATTAACTGGGAACTATTCCCGAAAACGTTATCTTTCTACGAGATTTAAGTTGAGGGACTGGAATTCTCGATAGTTACGGAAATGCTCAGCTATGTCTGTTTGTCTCGTTTTGGATTGTTTAGTTATGTTTGTTTGATATTATTAAAAATATTAATATTAAGCTATTAATAAAAATATGCATAATAAAATATTAATAAAAATATTCATAATAAAATGTAACATAATCCTGTAACAATTTTTAAAGAGATATGGATTTAAGTAAAACACGTAGATTTTAGTTAGAAATGTAAACCAATAAACATACGTTATATAAATATTTATTATAACCGACATGTTTATTTGAATTATATTTTAAGAATAATATCAAGTAAGTTACTATAGATTAAAGAAACAAAAAGCAGAAAAAAATGCTTGTCTGTAAATTCGATTTACGGACGATAGTTTTACGTGATAATGTCATGAACTTTGATGAAAAATTGCATAGTTTTATAATAAAAATAACGATTTTTCGATAAATTAACATTTATTTACGCTCGTTAAATCAAATATTTTCTCCGCACTCTCGCATGCACGCTCAGGCTTAAACCGAACGTGACAATTTTTCGTGCGTGCAGCCGTTTCAAAACTTAAATTTATTTTATAACTACGCATTTCTTTATATTCAAGTCGGTACTTTTAGTTTGATGCGATTTTAGACAAAATATTTTCTATTTTCCAGTTCTTAACTCCTTTAAAATATTTTATACAAAAATATAAGTGATGTACCTACGGAAACACAGATCTTTATTTTTCTGTAATATACTTATGGGTGGATATTTTTTAAATCTAAATATACTTTACACAACGTAAGGGCCACATACTTTAGCAAAAAATGATTTACAATCCCTAAAGTAACATAGGCAGACACAGCAAATGACCGAGTAATATCGAAAAGCACTGTAGTGCTTTGCCAAATTCATTCTGGCAATGCGCTAATGTGTTTATAATATTTACTTTTAACTACTCGGGGTACATACTGAAATCATTTTATATCTTTCATTATT
>DWNE01006484.1:0-13019 GCA_018249875.1 Cecropterus toxeus
TTTGTGTGTCCATGGCACCCACGACACAGGAGAAAATCCTAGTGTGGGGCTATGAGTGTAGAAGGCGTGTAGAAGGCTTTATAAAATTAATATAACACAATACAACATGCAAATTCAAATGAAACTATAAGCTACCAAAAATATTTACGAAACATGAAGAAACTAATATTGAAAAATGAAGAGGTTGACTCTACTCTTAGTTGAAGTATTATTGAGATTCTTTTATATTTATATTTTGAAGTTAAGACTAAAACAACACATTTCTTTAACATGTCATCAACCTTGTAGACCAGTGGTCGACAAACTGCGACCCCTGGGCCCTATGCATCCCGCAGCCTATATTTGTACGGCCCGCACCATAGCACATAATAGGAATAACAAACTGTGGCGTTTGTTCACTTTCACATATTACTTTCTTATTTGTACTCTTTCTTATTCGTATGTCATATGCCATTCAGGATCAGTACTTAAATATAAAGAAAAAATATGAGTATGAATCGAATAAACATAGTGAAAAATTGATTTTAGTGTGCGGCTTGGCCGGAATATCTCCATTGCCCTTAATGGCCCTTGGCCAAAAAAGTGTGACAATCACTTATATATATAGTTTTGCTAATGCTTACCTTTGTCTTTATGCTCTTTCCATTTTCTTTATTCCAAACCCCAGCTCCACTTTTAATTTTTTTATCTAGAAAATTTTTGAGTAATTTTCCATACGTAGGAGTGATTTCAGGTGAATGCCGATTGTTAAATTTTACTAAAGCTACTTTAGAAGAAGCAGAACTGTCAGAACTGGTGGTGTTGTCATCGATCACAACTGGGCTTCTGAAAAGAAAACATAATATTGAATATTAGATACATTTCAAACATAATTTTGTTTAAACATATAAGAATAATAATGGGATACAGATTCACAACCCTTATGGGATCAATATGATTTGGCTAAGTGAGGGGTCTAAATAATGTGACCTTTTTTTAACTGATTCAATACTCATGTTGCAGGTGTTTTCAAATGTTTCCCATTTATGTAAATGGGAATATGTTACATCCTGATCTTTTTAATGGGAGATCAGGACAAACAATTGAATAACAGTTCTAAACGGGTGAATAGTCACTTTAGGCCTACATCATTCTGAGACAAAAGCTGCTCACTGCAAAGTTATAAAATATATATCACATTGAGTTACTTTCACAAAATAAGGTAAAAGAAGGTTTCTTCCAATTCCTTTGCTTCTCTATTTTAATTCTAAGGAAACTAAAACAAAATAAAACTCACTCATTGACAGAGGTACGTCTTTTTGTAAGGTAACCATCTATTTTGGAAATTTTTAATTTCTGTTTTACTGTGGTACTTGGTTTGGCCTGTTCCTTGACAGTTTGTTCAGTTACAGAGGAAGTAGAGTTCTCCAAGCTTTCCTGTTGTATTTTCAGTGCCAACATTTCATCATGTTTGAGACGTTCCATGTACTGCTTGTGTGCCTCCTCCTCCTCCTGTTGAAGTTTTCTAAAACAGTCACAAATCAAGAATCGTAAAGTGAAGATAATGACAGGCTAATTATCAAATGTAGCCTATGTGTTATGATCATATTCACTGATAAAGCGTCATCTTATTCATCAGGAGTATGAATCCATCTGCAATTGACTCCAAATAGAATGTCTTGATAGAACCAGATAGATGTTCTATGTGGATTTGGTTACAGGTGCACATCAGGTTTTCCAACAGGTGGACTGCAAGTTCATATAAGAAAAAATACTGACTGTGTTCTAATGTGATTGAAGCAAAGATTGCCAGACATGATCTGTTGCTTAGAAGTATGCTTAATAGTAGAGCGAGACTATTTTGGTATATTGGCAATTTATTATCATCAAATAACTATAACTATTCTTGATCAATTTCTGTAAAATGACCTTTGTAAGGAATCCCTAGTATGATCTTTTTTTTATTAGATTGAATTAGCAAACGAGCATGCAGTCCACCTGTAGTAAGTTGTTATTGCCGCCCATAGACATACATTAGGAACTTCATATATAACAGGTGTCCTATATGAAGTTGATCACAGATGCGTTGCTACTCCCGAGGACTGAGATGGTCGCTTCATGTCTAGATACGATCTTGTCCTCTTACCCAAAGAAATAATGAACACATACGATAAGGATGTTTTTATACAATCATAGTACTTATTTTTATTGGTACAATGAGACAACAAGTTAATAATAGGTTTTAGGTTACACAAGTTAATAATAGGGTTTAGGTATTAGGTTAATAGAGGAAGAAATATGCAATCTAATTAACTTATTGTTAATTTCAGCTATCTTTATATTTGATGTCTCTGTGTGTGAATAAATAAATAAATAAAACTCACTTAACCAAATTCTCTGTTTCTTGTAAATGCTTCTGTTCTAGTTGCACGCGTTCAGCTCTCAGCCTTTTAATTTCAGCTTCATACTCAGATCTTATCTCACCCGGTAGACTTAATCGAAGCAATGGTTTTTCTGAAAACATAGTATGTAAACATGTAAGCATTCAGGGTAACATAGGTACAGACTAAATAAGTATACAGGTACCCATCATGGGTATCTGTATACTTATTTAGTCTAAAGCAGCAGCGAAGTCTACCAACCCTTAGGAAATCAAGCACAGTTATCGTGGACCCCCTTAATAAAATAAACAGCAAAAAAAACCGATTACGTATTTATTTTAGGTATTACAGATAAAAAAACAAATACAGAAGGTAATTATAACTGTTTATTATGAAAAATATGAAAAAAAAAGCGACACCGCGGATACATACAAATATCTTTTAAATAATTGTCTACCTTCTCTATGTTTCTTTAGTACCATCATACATATAATGCACATTTAGATTCTAATCTCTTTTTTTTTATAAATGTGAAGTAGCAAACGAGCAAGTAGCCCACCTGACGGTAAGTGGTTACTACGGCCCATGGATATTTGTAAGCAGCTTCATATACAACAGGGGTTCTATATGAAGTCTATCACAGATACATTGCTACTCCTGAGGACTGAGACGGTCGCCTCATATAAAAGTGAGCCGTAGTGAGTAAAGCTACTCCTATTCCTCACTATTGACTTTCACTGCACATATTATTGGAAAGTAAAGCTGATAGCATATATCAAATCATCACTTTTATTAATGAGTAAAGAGATAATTATTGAGAGTTAAGAGAAAATTTTCGAAACAATTATAATACTAACTACTCTTAGTTAATAAATGTTTCTTGAATAGAAATTTAAACCAAGAGTTAACTACCTCAATTAACTAAGTGTTGGGAAATCTATATTGGGTTCAATCTATCATTATATTTAAACAATGTAATATTCACTTAGTAGCTTTAGTATTGATTATTTTTCTTTATTGATATACATATTTGTCTATTTAATATAAACAGAAATAAGGGATATGTTAACTTACAGAGCAATCCTTTAGATCTGCATTTCCCAACCTGTGGTCTGTGGACCCCTAGGGGTCTGCGAGTATATGTATGGCGATATATGTATGTATCGGCGGTGTCATTTTTTTTCATATTATTCTGCTCTTTCGCAATATGTAGTTCTTATTGGCTAGCTCTTACTGATTTCTACACTAAATTAACTGATAGTGAAATAAGTGTGTTTATTAATAACACCACAGAAATCTTGCTTCTGTAGTACATGCACGGTTTTACTTTTATTACAACCTCAACTTGGAATAATCAGATTTGCGTACGCCTCATCTTGTACCCCTCATGGGTTGCATACTGAAGGCAACTTGTCATTCATCTTCTAATGATTGTTAAGGGTAACATGTGTAAACTTACATAATTATGCTCTATGAAGTATGTATTTTAAGTGGATTACTTTTGAGAATGTTGGATTAATTTACATGAGAAAGATCATGAGAACTTTGTTGTTTGTAAACATTCATAAATGTTCTATGCACAATTTAATAATGTAATGTAAGATCGATAGAATCGACATACTCAATGTAGTAAATTTAATCATAAGTTAAACGTTTTAATCATGTTTTTATATTTTAACCACATAAATATTAATTCGGTTATAAACTGTGCTTGTATATGTATTTACCTGGAGTCAACGACACGTCTTCTCCTCTCGCCTTCTTTTCAATTTCATCTGCAAATCTATTTTTGATGTATTTCCACAGCTCAATATTTACTAAACATTTTTGTTTTGATGTTTTTCTTAGCCAGGACCCAATTCTCAATCGACATAATGGGCAACACAAAGCATTATTTTCGATGCTACCGGAAAAACAGCGCTGACAAAAATCGTGATAGCACGGTAGAGTAACGGGTTCGATAAGAATAGACTGACAAATTGAACAAATAACATCACTGAGTTCTAATTTTTCCAATTTTAATAATTTATTTTCATTTTTCGACAGCCGCTTCTTTGACTTGGCCGCCATTTTTGACATTGTTTTTTCATTTTATTGTAGACTCACAGATGTTTTTACGTACAAAAATTAACACAGAATATAAAACTTCACAGATTGCCAGTTTAAAAAATATGATTTATGTATTATGAATATAGTAATTATTATTGATGATATCCAAGAAAATACAAAATAATGAGTCGACAGCCTATAATCTGGATTTCGAAGCAAAGAAATTAATTCTCTAAATTATAAATTTGGAAATTTGTTTACTGGAAAAATATTAGCTTTTTAAAAATGTCAGCGCAAAGACTATACGAAAGCATAAATCCATGATTGAAGAAGTACTCTTTTCAGCATTTTTATCAAAATGCTTGTATGACAAAAGTGCGTTTATCAGTATTCTCTACTTATAATAATGATAATATTAGAAAATTTTGCTTTTGAAATAAATTAATTTATTGTAATTTTATTTGCATAATATTTTGCAACATATTGGTATAATAATCGTAGTACTTTACATTTTAGTACAAAGGATTACAATTCATGGCTGCCAACATTTTAGCAGTAGAAGCCATGTTGATATTTTCTTTCTTTTTTCGTCATGTACCGACTCACATGTAATTGAGAACGAAAAACGATAACACGAGAAACCACGAGAATATGGTGGTTCAGAGAGAATTTTAGATTGTGGTGTTCTTTTGTCCTGATTGCATTGTGGTGAACTCAAATGTTGAAGTGTACTTTGTAATTTTACTAACACAAGACAATACCTCTCAGGGAAATGTCTTCAATGCATTTTGTGGTTCATCCTTTACCTGGAACAGAGGATCAATTGATAGATAGGTAAGGCTATTATTCAACTTTCCATTGGACTCCATTACGATGATTTAACGAAATCCGACTTGTATTTTGAACAAGATTCGCAGTGTTCGATTGCATATTTCATGAAAGCATACCAGATGCCCACGTTTCTTTTCCGTTATAATTATTTTTCGTTAAAAAGACCTGACTCATTTTAGTACCATGTTCTGTTCTGGTAGAATGTCGAGATTATTTTAATGGCGTATTCTCAACATAGCGAAGTAGCGATTAGTTTGCGAACCCCGTTTTCTCATCTGTTAATTGCTCGAATAAAATCAATTCGGATGAAGAAAATACGTTGACCTGATATGTATATTCCTTTATCACAATAATCATGTCATGTTTAGGGCATTTTATTTTATCTAACATGTCTAGAGTAAATACAAAAATATTAATTACTATCGGCGCTACATCAGTAAAATTTACATTTATAATTAAAATGTACGTAATTGTTATTACATTCTGATGTTAAATAATGAATAATGTGAAATCATGGACATAATATTTACATATGCATTTAACAACATTAGTATCAAAGGCATTAAATATTGGAAAATTTGAACAAACTGAAACAAGGTTTAAAATTGGCAAGTATGTTTTTTTAACATGCATCATCACTCTCTAAAATTGTTATGAAATTTACTGATTATGTAAACCTAGCACCAAAAAATACTAAATACAGGAATTTTCTTGTATTTCAGAATATATGTTAATTTGTAAAGAATATACTATACAAACATTATTTATTGATCTCCAAACAATATATAACAAAAAAATAGATACATAATGTAATATACACAAGGGGATTATCACCATACTGATCTAACGTGCAGTGGGTCCCGGGTTCGATCCCAGCCAGACAGGCATCTGAATGATGAGTTTAGATTTTCTTCTGGGTCTGAGTGTTTGTGTATTCGTCTTTGTGTGTCCATGGCACCCACAACACAGAAGAAAATCCTAGTGTGGGGCTATGAGTATAGAAAGCGTCATCTAGGAACATAATAGTTAGAATTGTTAAAAGAAGTGATAGTAGGTGGTACATAAATATGAAATGAAACAAAATCGGAAATGTCATATGGATGGGTATTTTTTTAAAGATAAGGTTCTATCTAATTAAAGTACTCATAATAAATAAACAAAACTTGTCATTTACAAAATAATCATAAGAAGCTTTGATGTTAAACAAAAAAAAAAAACAAAAAAAGGTATGGTGCTTATTATTGCAAAATAATTCTTGAAGTACACTTAATCAAATTTGCTAGGTGTTTGAAGTAGTGTGCCTAACTTGCAATAGAATGATAGGGACCTTTCCCTAGGCATTACTGTAATAACTTCAGATTTAAAAAAAAAAAAACATTAGTTTAACATTTAGTGTGAGGCTTAAATTAATAAAACATAAAGGTGAAATTAGTTTACCCACAATATTATTTACAGCAATGTATTAAAGTACTTATTCAATAATTATTATAATTTGCTTTAATGTTCCATGAATACTTATGCCTAATTAGAGGGTGTTAAATAAATTGTTTAAAGATAAGTGGAAATTTTGTGTTTTTTTTCAATCAGTTTTACTACTCTGCTTTCACAGTGTGCAATAACGTGCAACACATTTAAATTGAGTTAGTAACTAATAATTTCATTCTTGTGTTCAAAAATCTCTGTCGTAACAATGTTGCAGACTATTTTCATGTCCCAATATAATGCTTCACACATAGAGACAACTGGAGCATTATGTTCTTTCTAAAATATATTTTTTAATAGTAATAGTTTCAGTAAATGTTTTTGAAACCTGATTTTATTTCATCTGTTTTATTGTCAATGAAAAATAGTTCAGCTCATTTAATTTTCTTCGCTGCTAATGAGAGTTTAGTAAATAGTAATTACGTTTAAATAGTATAAATAGACATTTTAATTATTTTATTAGTATCGAAATCAATATTCCATCTTTTATCTAGGCCTAGGTGAGAACTTTGTTGCCCGACTGCACCAGTAGGAGGGTAATGTTTGTCAAGCATAATATGTTTGTATGTATGTGTGTGTATGTTTACTTTGGCATTAGCTACAGTTCAAACAGTAATGTGTTGGTTTGTATGACATATCATACCAGTTCGTAAGTGACATAGTAGGCTATATCATTCTTAAATTGGCAAATAGGGTAATTGGCTTGTAAGTGGAGATAAAAGGGAACAGAAGAGACAATTTTATTATTATTATAACAATATTGTTGTCAAATAAAAGCCATTCATTAGGTTGCATTACTATTTCAACGAAAAGTCATACACAAGTGTTAAATTAAATGCATAATTACAAAAACAAAAACTGTGAGTGCTAATTTCAGTTTCAGCAGTTGTTTTAAAGGTGTTTCATCTATAGAGAGAAGGTACCCAAGAAACTTTATATATTTGTAACGGTTTATAACGGATTGTGATTACTTTTCATCATGTAGCCTTATTAGGTTCATCTATAAATTTAAAAATAGCTAATTTATCAATTGATTATTTTGTATCAATAGTGACCTATACTTGTAGGTTAAGTTGTATAAGTTTGTTTTATTGAGCTACATTTAATATTATCCATATGAATATTGTAATATGAAACACCAGTTTCCCAGTTATAGAGTAGATTGGAACAAATTGTGAAAAATTCAATGCATATTGAAAAGTTCTAAATAAGGAACTTCACATAAGTTACTGCAATGTTGAAGGAAATATTAAACAACTAAATATATAATATTTAAAATATATAAGTAAAAATATATAATATTTATTAATGCTGCTGTTATACTCTTTTTTGGGGTTATCATATTTTATGCATTGCTAACAAATTGGAACAATAAACAAAATAAAAGTAAATGATGTAATTATCTAGTAACTAATAAGTTATATGTCATAACATACAACTATTATATATGGTTTATTTCTCTCATAAGTAACATAAGGAATAGCTGCATAAGGTTCTATTAAAAAAAAGAATTAAATGTAAAATGAAACAGATTAATTTGTTACAATATATAACGTTAGGTATGGTGATTTTGTTATAACAATAATTTACATATTACAAAAGAAGTGAACCATTTTTGGTATGCAAATTGTACATATTCCACAGTTGTAACATTTGTTGTTTATTAAGTGGAATTTGGTTATTTTATTTGAAGAATTTTGTAAATGATATAAAAGAAAAAATATATATACAGACGAATTGAGAACCTCCTCCTTTTTGGAGGTCGGTTAAAAATGCATTTAATTTTAAAGTAATTAATGTATGAACGATTCACAATAATTAAATGTAAAATCCAGTTCACATTTATTTTTGTCGTTTGCATATTACTCTTGCTACAAGGCTACATGCTAAATATATTCTAGTAAAATTATTATTAAGAATTATCAATACCTCTTCCCTAAATAGCTAAATATCTATCTAAGTTTTCAGGCGTTTTAATCAAGGTATTGTCTCTATACAATACCTTAGTGTAAAAATTAGTTTTTAATTTGAAATAATGAATATGAGTACTTTGATTGTTATGGTTCTTTCTACATGATACCTGAATAACTAGGCTTGCTTCCATGGATTGTAATTAATGTTGATTAATACTCCAGTGTAATAAGAAATAATAAAAATTATGTGTAAACAAATAATAAAGATACCTTTTGAGATTCTGGTCTTTATAGGAACAATAAAAATGATATGTACAGATATGAGTCTATTACACTTCTTTGAGTCGCCAACTAGACTGTTTTTTCTACAGCAATTGATAGATATAAATATATATGATCAACATAGGTATTGGACATGGCAGAACCATTAGTAATTAAATATCACTCTGACACTTATTTCTGCCTAATTGTCTTCTCTATGTACTTAACATAACGTACATCAAGTATTTAAGATAATAATAATTCCAGTGGCACAAAATTGCATCACTTTTATTTCAGCATAGTTTTAGTTCTCTGTATTTATTTCTTAGAATTTAACTTATAATTTACTAGTACTATGGTACTAGTACTAGTAAATTATAAGTTAAGTTCTCTCATGATAATTCACATTAAAGACAATATGTTTAAAACAAATCTGTTGTCATGTTATACTCTCTATGATATCGTAAAATATTATTGAATGCACAACAACTTTATTTCAAAGTATAGTGAGATACGAGAAATCGTAACAAATAATTATTTTTGTTACAGGCTCAAAGAAGTGGCTGAGCGTTGGAACAGATATGGAACAGGGGCAGGTTCTTCAGCTTTGAGCTCGTTGAGAGGAGTACGAGCAGTAGCTGCAGGCCCAGCCCACATTGCTTGTCTGTTAGAAGATGGCACGATATGCCGTGCTGCTTTCTCCATCATTCCCGACAGATTGGACTTGAGCAAAGCGGATGCTAGTAAAAATGGCGGTAATGGTGGAGGAGGAAGCGGCGGTGGGGGGACAAGTGGGGGGAAACAAGGCGGAAGTGGCGGTGGTTGTGGCTCAAGGCAGCAACCACGTACAAGGGCTCGAATTATGAGAAATTCAATAAGGGCTGCACCAAGCTCTCAAGGTATGTTTGGTACAGTTACCTAAAATGTATAGATAGCTTTAAATACGCGTAGTTTTTGGCAAAGATACATCAATCATGAAAAATTTTCTAATCATGAAATATTAGTTTTATTTCAAGAATAAGAAAGGAAAGACTTATTACTGAAAAATTACTTATTTGATGTTGATCGATGTCAACAATTTGTTTCCGTTAATAAATGGTTCTAAATATAAAATTCATTTGATATAAATGTTTTATTACATCTTTGCGTTCTCATAGGATCTACAAGCCGTGCGACAGGTGTAATAATCGGTGCGCCGGGCTCTGGACGTGTCGTGTCGGCGGTGCCGGCGCCATTCGTTCCCGAAGACCTGGTGACGCAAGCACAGGTGGTCCTCCAGGGCAAAAGTCGAAGTCTCATTATAAGGGAACTACAGGTATAATGGAAAAACATAAATGTCTAATTTGCATCATACCTTGAAAATAATCCAAAATTTTTGCAACTTTAATTGAATGAATATGTCGTAATACCCTCTTAAGAATTCATTATACTGTTTTAAGATAGAATTGTTCTATTTATGTTTTGGATCTGGATTTTTGTGTGCATTGCTACAAAACGTGCAAAGAACGAAAGATATTTATGTTCCCAATTTCATATAATTATAAACCTTACCTATCTGATCTAATTAACATCCATGTACACAATAATAGTGTGTTTTGGTCCACAGCGTACAAATTTGGACGTGAACTTGGCCGTGAACAACTTGTTGTCGCGCGATGATGAAGAGGGGGAGGAGCCGGAGGGCGGAGAGGGCGGGGACGGCTACGTGCCCGAGGACCTCATCTCCCTACTCGACGGCAACTTCCACGCGACGCAACAGGACCACCCGGTCATCATTGACGCGGACGCTATGTTCTCCGAGGACATCTTCGGGTACGCGGCTATCAGAAGGTATACCTGTCAAGCTATGCTCCTGGGCCTCTTCTCCTCGATCCACAGTATATCTAGACCTCAACCCAATCTCTAGCACGCTGACAAGCTTACGCAGTTTCCGTTTCTGTTCTGTGATTGGGTGTTTTTTTTAGTTTTTTCAGTTTTTTTTTATGTTCAGTAGTTTTGATGTTAGGTATCCTGTATGTAGCCACATCGGTTTCGAAATTTAATAATTGCCACTATACAACAAGAATGTAATTGATATAAAATAGAAATAACATAATTTGCAGAATTTGTTGTATTGAATAAAGTTATAATTGGATCTGGCATATTAGTATGCTGCATATGATGGGGCTACATGCAACAGTCAGTGAACGTGCAGGTTTTATAATATTTCCTTTAAACTGTAGTCGTAGCGGTGGTGGCGGTAGCAGCGGCGGCGGTCGCGCGGGGGCGAGCCGCGAGAGCAGCAGCTCGACCCAGGAGCGGTCCTCTGAGTTCAGCCGGTGGCGTGACCGGCAGTACTTCGGCCCGCGTCGGTGGCTCGAGTCGGCTCTCCGTGACACGTCCTGGGACAAGGATGGAGGTATCATTATGACAAACTGTGAAAAATTAATGCCAATAACAAATGAATAATACACCACTGAAATGTTTGTATTTACGTAATTGTTTATCCAATCTTTTTACAATATTTTGTGCATATTTTTATGTATACTTTGATGTGCAAATATCAAATTCCATTGCTTATATTTCATGATTTAAAAGTTATTAATTTTAAGATAAATGTTTTTGTATATAAGCGTTTGGCAAACGTGATCCTTAATATGAATTATAATGTTAAAACTAGAATAACAATTCGAACCCTTTGTAGTAGAAAATAAAAAGAAGGATTCTGCAATGACGGCGTCTCCGCTTTGGGTGTCCGAGGAGCTGGAGTACTGGGACAGCAACATCCGTTTCACTCACATTGCGGCTACGTATAGCGAGCTGATAGCGATATCGACGCAGGGGCACTTGCATCAGTGGCGCTGGGCTGATTCACACCCGTACCAACGCAATGACGTAAGTATTTGTATTTATGCAGGGAGGCTTATGTAAAAATAGCTTCATTTTAACATCTTTGTGACTAAACGTGAGAAGATAGACTATCGAACATAATACAGTTTAGAACACAACTCTGCTTTTCTTAACAGACTGAGAAATATAGGTATCTCTTTTCGCCTGTATGTTTATACAATTATATTTTTTACAATTATCCATTTGTGACTTGCGGGTCATGGGACACGCAATACATGCGTAATAGCAATTAATAAATTAATTTAATTAATAAAAATCAGTAAATAAACCACTTTCTTCTATGATACAAAAATTACTATATGTTACGAAACAAACAGTATCATTATCATTCTTCAGTATGTATACAGTTTTTAAATTACATGACAAGAGTACTTTAAAAATGTTTTACAATTGTATATGTTCACAGTCATCGGGCTCGAGCAGCTATCATCCGCGTAGCAACTGGCTGGGCTTGTCTCCCGGCGAGCGAATCGTTAACATCAGCGCTGCAGGCATTCGGGTGTCCGTTCTCACCGACGCCGGACGCATTGCGACATTCCTCGATGAGTCTATTGGTAAGTAAAATTATGAAAAAATCTAATGTATCTAATACAACAATTTGATACGACCGTGCATCCTGTAACTTATAAGATTAATAATATAAGTCATGGCATGATAGGTGATTGAATTGTTCAAATTTTAAACAATTATTTCACTAATTAAAAAAAACATTGTATAACATTTTTTATAAATCTGGAAGAACTATAACTTAAGTATAATACTTTTTTATTCTCTTTTCAATGAATATTCATTAAAATAGTAGATAGTTTGACTTTGAATCTTCTTGCTCTTATATTATTCATATTAGAATCTTCATGATCTTATATTTTTTAGCTCACGCTCCTGGTGCGACCCGGTTGGAGCACCCTCTGCAGATATTTACGGAATTCGGAAATGATAAAGCAATATCTTTGCATGTATGCTCACTGTACACTGTGGCAAGATTGGAATCAGGAGTACTTTATTGGTGGTTTGTAAAAATCTTAATATATGTGCTATAATTTAACAGCGAATTTCCATAAAGCAACAATATCATCAATCATGAGTGTGTTTATGTAATATTATGATTGATGGAGATATTGCAAATGCAGGTACTCATCAAGTTTATTTTGTAGATATAATAGGCTATTTGACACTAATGAAAATATGCGACGAATTGTGGCCATCCTAGTAGATAGTAGTGTAATAAAGCTTA
>DWNE01006485.1:0-13019 GCA_018249875.1 Cecropterus toxeus
CTACACTAGGATTTTCTCCTGTGTCGTGGGTGCCATGGACACACAAAGACGAATACACAAACACCCAGACCCAGAACCTAAATCTAAACTCATCATTCAGATGTCTGTCTGGCCGGGGATCGAACCCGAGATCCACTGCGCGTTAGATCGGTATGGTAACCGCTCGGCCACGCGGGTCGTCAATTGCTCGTGAAACATAGAAAATAGACGCTAAAGCACACCTCAGATAATGGTAGCATCACACGCAGCATCTGCGCTAATTTATAAATCATATCAGTTTGATCGCTTTAAAATATCTTAATTGAGTACGATGATATTCGTTAGATTACCAATTTTGTATTTTGGTTAGTCGATAGAGACACATTATCTACGATATTTGGTTTTGAAACACTTATTAATGATTATAATAATTACTAACATGTGGCTATAGATGCCACATTCATTAACTTATTTCAAACCTGGATGCCAGATGCCACAAGTTTGCTAGACACACGTAAAAGTATAATTGCGGCAAAAGTTTGCGGTGAAAACGTTTCGTATCGTGTTTGCGGTGACTTCTGTAATAGCTTTAACAAATTATTCCTTATGAAAATGTTTAATACACATGTTTATTAACACATAATCCGGATCGTTGACGATACTCCTTTCTCCTAGAATTTCTGCAACGACAACTCTATTGTCTTCACGTAAAACAATTTGATTCGCTAAATATATCATTACATGCGTATCAAATGTCAACCAGGTGGGTGGGTAAATCCAGGTGGTAGAATCATTGTAGTTTGATCAGGAAGGGTGTGGTTGCTGCTTCACTTTCATATAAGGCGACCATCTTAGTCCTCGAGAGTAGCAACGCATCTGAGATCGACTTCAGATAGAATTACAGATATCCATGGACGGTAGTAACGACTTACCATCAGGTGGACTGCATGTTCGTTTGCTACATCAATCTCATAAAAAACAACCTTAAAGATACTCTGTCACCTCTCTGTCACATTTACTTGTAATGTAATTGTTACGATTCGCGTATTACATCAGTGAGCGAGAACCGAGCACATTACAGAGCACAACCTGTGATACAATTTGAACATTTCAGTAATGAGAGAGAATCCGCGACACAAACGGTTGTTACGTTACGAAAGTTTGATTATCATTCAGAGAGGCAGTATTGTAACATCGTGTAAAATTAAATTGTAATTACAGGCGAATGTTACGGTGACGAAGCGCCCTTACACGTTCATCCGATCACACCACATCATGCCAACGGGAGCGTCGCGAACGAGATGATTGGGCACAATCGAGCTTCAGATAGGCGGAGCGTATCGTCACAAATCACTCGTATGCAACGTAAATAACTTGTTGGCCTAAGCCCGAAGATTCGACTGCACTTATATGACTTCTTTATGCACCGATAACTTTCAATCTGAACTACCTGATGATAGATATGAAAACATCGCGAGACATTCGAACATTACCACACGCTATAAATAGTCTTCCGGAGATAACTGTAATGTATTTGTAAAGTGCGCCATTACGCTTTTTTATTTTAACGTATAGATTTTACATTTACCTCGGTGAAAAAATATATATCTAGTAAAGTAAAACAACTCAAAATTCGTAAAGAAGAAATCTCTAAGTAATACGGACAGTAAATTTAATTTCACATAGGTTATTCATTATATATTTCTTCATATATTAACGTTTTGGTACCATACAATTTAACATATAATAATGAATGCCTTCTACACTCATAGCCCCACATTAGGATATTGTCACGTGTAGTGGGTACCATGGACACACAGACCCAGAACGCAATCTAAACTCATCGTTCAGTCTCGCCTGGGAACCGAACCCGGAACCCACTGCGTGTCAGGCCGGTATGGTGACCGCTCAGCCACGCGGGTTGTCAAATATGCACTTTATGAAATGATTATTTCAATAACAGAGTCACTTCCATTCAATTTATTTACGTAGAATAGTGATAATGACAGATCTTTACATGCGACCGGATAGCGATATCGCTCTAGACGTCACGTGGACCATGTGGTCCAAACGCGAGCCGTGTAGGTTGTACAACAAAATGAGATGAGAATGTGACTACTCGACCAAGCTTACTAGACGAACGGGAGGAATGCGGTCTCCCAACCCAGTCCCGTCTCAAGCCCCGCTCTCATCCTAGTACCGTTCGCGCCTAAACTCCCTAATCTATTATGATTTACTATTAATAAAATAAATAAGCAATTTTTTTTTGTTTTTGCTACAATAATAACCTAAATAAGTAAAAAAATAGCTTTGCTTAAGTATAATTCAAAAATGCAGATTTATTAAAATTTACGTTTAATTGAAATCAACATTTCACAAAAAATCATTATTGCTATTTTTTTGTCATTAGTACACGCGAGCTTGCGTGTGACGTCACGTTTGACATTCGTCTAGTTAGCTTGGTCGGCTTGTACGGTGTTGTGTTCTAAAATTGTTGGGATGAGAACATCTCGCCGCTCCCGTTCGTCTGTCATTGATGGCCGAACTATTTGATGAGTCACGCGACCGTCTACGAAATCGGGCAGCCCGTGACGTATATCTAAACTGATCTGCTTGACACATTTGCCAGCTCACATTCGCTGTGAAACCGGATTAATTGAACCATTGTTTCCAGATATATCTTGGCCGGTGAACGATAGATTGGCTAAATATTTAGGATCTTGTTGCGTTTTAGGTTTCTGGGACACGATCTTAATTGCGGCTTCTAAAATTTATCATAATATTTGTAATTTTTCAGATTAAAGCAATCAAGTAAATAGGTGAATCAAATTTGAAATTTTATTAGAAACAGAGATATACATACTTGAAAGGCCTCTTTAGAAAGATCTGAAATTTCCATATTTGCTAGTTGAAATAGCTTGACAACTTTGGATTTGATGAGGTTTAATAACTAGGATATTAAAGCTCTTTAAAGGATACACAAATACACGTAAATTAGAATCAAGAACAACAATTTCTCAAAAGATCAATCGCAAATTCCACCGGAGTTACCATGTGCGCCTAATCATGTTAAAATAATAACCAGAAACCAAGAAACCATATGGTTCGCTCCTATTTAACATAGCCGTTCTATCAAGTTCCCATCAATGTCAAATGACTCAAACACTGCACATAACAGACTTCTCTCTCCATGACACACTTATAACCATAACAAGAATGAACTAATTTAACGATAGTAATAGAAAATATAATACGATAAGAATGTGGCTCTAATGAAATATTGTTTTTTGTTGTTGTATGTTTAAATCAGAATTAGGACCAGGTAAATAAACTTTTGGGAAGCAGTCAGTTGAAAATGCTTTAAATATTTAACAAGAGACTGCGAAATCTATCTAATATGCTATGCTGTGCGTATAAATGTTATGTTTTGACAATTTTTAATGGGTCTGATGAAAAGAAATTGCTAACGTCCTTATATATTATTATCGCCTTTAAAGTGGACTGAGCTTCAACATTCACAAACTTCCTCTCAGGTTGAAATAGACATTTCTGTGTCTCTTCTTCCAAATCAGAAAACACAAGCGATTAACACCGATGTTATTAGGCAGAAATAAACGTGGAAGTCGCACCGCTCCTATACAATCAATAAATATTTTATCCACTCCATATAGTTGATTAAAACGTCCACTTAGTAATAAATGAAAGTCAAAATTGAAACATACTTTTCAATATCTTTTCTATAAAGCAGCTTGAACGCAAGCAATTTGAACGCAGCTTAAACAGTTCAATGAAGACCAAACATGTGCCCAGGGGGACCGTCGAACGACACGAGCAGCACGCTGGGAACTCACGACAGGTGCGAGGGATCACTAGTGCTATTTGGCGGCACTCCAGTGTGCATACAAGTTAACACTTGGCGTTTATTGGCTTGGATTAAACGTTGAAAACGAATGCTGGACCAATATATGATATTGTACTAACTGTCACGTCATAAGTGTTCGGGATAGTACTCGTAATCATAGTTGTCTTTGTAACTTCTTACAAAGACAACTATGATTACGAGTACTATCCTCTGACGGACTTGTGTTCCTCATTGTTCACAAGTGGTTTAGCAGGAATATCAATAAAATACGTGATATGTAAGTGATAGATAAATTCTTTCCGATGGGAAGTCAGTTACAAATAATAGTATGTCTCATGATATGTAAGATTGCAAGCGAAGTTACGTACATTCGTCAAGAAGATTGAGTTATAGTTCGAAATCGCGGTGCCAATAAAATAAAGCATTTTAATATGTTACGGGCACTCATATCGTGAGTACCCGTAACATATTAAATGGCGCTAATAGAATAATTCCGCGATGATATCAGCTTAAAATCATATAAAATAAAGCATAAAGCTAGATTTTACCAAAGAACTAATTTCTGCAACTCCGCCCGATGCGATTACGTTTATCACGATACTCAGTATTCCATGTATTAATCCAGATCATAAACAGTCTGTGTACCAAATTTCAGACAAATCCGACCAGTAATTTTTGCATGAAAGGGTAACAAACAACCTCACAAACTTTCGGATTGATAATATTGTAATTGATCATGGCAATGTGAGATGACATTTCATATCATATCAGTTGATTTCATTCCGAGTTCATTTAGTATCATTTTATTTCAGTATATGTACTAGGAAGATATATAAAAGAGGAACATCAAACGCGGCAAGCAGTACTTCGAGAAGACAGAACAGGTGACAGGTGCTTGGGATCACGAGTGCTATTTGGCGGCACTCCAGTGTTCAGACAAGTTAACATTTGACATTAATTGGCTTGGATTAAACGTAAAACACTGAATGCAATTGTTGTATACAGCATCCAGAACTTCATTGTTATTAATAATATCGCATGCTTATTGGAATACTGACTTAATTAAAAAAGACGATTTTTGGGAAATCGCAACAGAAGATCTTGCAATGATGCCTTTTCGTACTTGTTGATGAGAAAAAAATACAATTAATTAACGTTAGGCCGCCAACAAATCATAATGTCAACGTAATTCAAACGGTAGACGGCACTAACAGAAGCCTGTATCTGTACGTAACTAAATTTTAATGAATCTCTTAATAAGTTAGTGTCCCATTAAGCATGCGATATTTTCAATCATCCAGCTGAAGTCCACTACTGGAGGTAGACGCTCTCAAATGTGCATTTTTACAAATACTCATCAAATTGATGACTGCAGTAAGTGTTGATTTTACATACGATGACGTCGACGGCCACCTTCTGGATCTATTCTCTTAGCCGACTCTTCCGACATCAATGAGATGAGAAGAAGTTGATTTAAGACCGACCTGATACGGTGTTAGAATATTTTTTAGACGTTAATATGTCAACATACAACATTTCAAAATATACTTGTTAAACCTTTAGCGAAAAACCGACCTTTTTAACAACTCACTTATTGTATAGCAGAAGCAAATAAGCATGAAGTCCAGCTAATAGTAAGTGGACAAGTTAGAATGCCACATAAGTCTCTCGTATGATTTTAAGCCATTCGTGGCTGAAACAAAGATATATGATAAATGAGATTGATGTGAAACATCTATAGGTGCAGGTAAACCTGATTGTAGGCGGACGATGATTGCATTTATTGATTTTAGCGCCACACGTTATACATTATCGGAACTAACAAGTATTGGACAGAACTAAGCCGGCTGCAGTGTTATCTCGACTTAGTGCGGGGTACTGTTCGTAGATGGCCTTATTTCCATTACGCTATTTAGTTCCTGTCGCAATCTTGTATTTTATGCATATTACTTGCACGAACACGATGTTTCACATCTGCCAGGCGTGTCGTGAAAGCTTTTTTTTATTCATACACCTACCGGTGTACAAATCTTTTTCAACTTTTTTTCTAAAATTTCACGCAGACAATTTCGGACGCTTATAGGCCTAAGATTGTTATTCATACTATAACGAGTTATCGTTTATCGAGGCATAACAGTACCCGTGCCTAAAGATGTATTGCTCGATTGTTCGAACCTTACAGCCTTCACTATTCTTCATATGAAGTCGCATAAATGTTGTGATACGACCGATATACAGTATACATTGTGGTATATGGGACTAATGTAAGACATTTTTAATTTTTACTGTTAATCAAATGAAATTTGATTAATATAACTCCTCTATGTCATTTTGAAATTAAATTTATATTTGGTCAGATTTAATCAAATACATTTCGAAAATAATTACAAACTAGACGAAAACTTCATCATAACCTTGACTTAATTTCGTTAAATATTACTGTGAGACAGTGGAAAATTATTTTAACTACCGATATTGTCAAAACAGAATTATTGTACATTAGTTAAGCGTCTCAAATGAAAACATTTAAAATTTTGTTTGTTAAGTGATATGCATAATCTTTTTGCAATTTATGCACTTTCTCGTTTTCTTTGCAGAAAACTGAGTTAATATTTTTATTGGAAAATTTATGACAGCTCTACAATCTGGGTGATATACCCAATCTGACAACAGAAAAAGAAATCTACATTTACTGGAAGTAAATTATCATCCCATCCCCTCACAGAAGTGATTGAATGACCAAAAAAAATTATATAGCATGATACAAACTATTAACAACATGTTGAAATGGTATTTGAACACTTATTTAAAATATCTATTGTAAATTCACAAAAGACTTCTGCAATGAAAGGCCATTATGAGGATGTACAATGCCTCTCATTTGTGTGAATATTTCAAGGTTATTCAAGGTCTCTAAAATGTACATCTCTAAAAGTGCTTCTACACATTCAACAATGAGGAAAAATCCTTTATTTATCGACAAACCTTTTCTACAATGAAAACACCCTAAAAGATAGTTTGTTGTACCCAAATAATTGAATTTATCACATTGCTCTCTATGATTTCTATCCAACTACACCAGAACGAGTGACATGTTTTTCGATAATATGTATGTGTCAGAATATAAAGAAGAAAGCTGAATGGCAAAATGGTCGGAAGGCCAGACATCAGAAGTGGTAACTAAGGGAATGAAGAGGCCGAAGCCGGAATGGCCGGAGCCGGAAGGCTGGAGCCTGAAGGCCGGAGGGCCAGAGCCCGAAAGCCGGACATCAAACTATCTTACTGATACTGATTCAGAAATAATAGCAATTGAGTACGCCTAAATGATAATAGTGTGAGCTAGGACGGCCTGTTGAAACAGACAGATCCGTGCACCGACAGATGCGTGATGAGTGAGTTTCCAGACCATTCTTACAGTAAAGCATGTAGATGGGGCAATCATTAAATATCGTCTGACACATATCAACACTACAGCACAAACAGCTTGATGGATTGTGACATATGATATATCAATTAAATCATCTCAGTTTGCAAAGTGACTTAGGCTATATAATTTTAAAAAATGCCTTCTGCAAATAGAAGAAAAGGGAAGGGGGGAGATACGATTTTATTATTATGCCAACAAAGGTAACAACTAAAAGTAAACGGACAACCTTATAAGTAGGTATATACTTTAATACTTTTACTTCACTGTTTTGACAAAAACTCATATAAAGTGCTAAATTAAGTACCTATATCATGATGATTGAAAAAAAATATTTTAGGCAGTCGGGTTTTTTGTTTAAATACTTTTAAATATGTTAAGTACAAGTTCAAAATGCAATACATTAAGCATAAATTGATAATTAGATTAAATCAACGGGCAAAAAGGGACCGCGGTCCGTTTTCCGAGTGGTCCCTTTTGACCAACAACTCTAAAAGTAGAAAAAAACATCAAGATCACAATAATTAACAAATTGTTTTGATAGCATTCGCTTAATGTCTACATTTCAGTGAAGGCATATTGTTAATTTAAATCATATCAGTAATATTATAGAGTACTACACTGGAAATTATTTTTACTATGTATATTATGCTCTGGAATTTTTACTATGGAAATTTCTTATCATTGGTGCATAATAGTGTAAACTCATGATGATGCTGAATTATGGAAATTATCCACAAAGTATAATTATTTACTTAATTATTATTCAATAATTATAGAAAACATTATCAATTGGTTCTAAAAACCCAGTTTTCAAAAAGTAGCACAATGGTTTTTGATGATCAAATAATGTCATTATTAATTACATATCTATCTTTAATTAGAATATGTTTACTTACTTAGCCTACTTATAGCTTGCCAAAGTTACTTAATTATTAGTGGAAACTGTATTGCCTTAAGTATATTTGAATTGTAGCACTTGACTGTACCAAAATTGCTGTTTGTTTCCCGAATACAATAAAATAAAATATAATAAGATGAAACTGCAATTTACTTCTTTATTTATGCTATTTTATAACAATTTAATATTACTAGACTAATAGACCAAATTTAAAGCTTTAACGGTTCGATTTACAACTGCTGTCGTAAAGCACTTTTTTTAATTTAAATTTTTTATGAGTTCAAAAAGTCAACATTTCTAAAGAAATTTCACTTAAAAAAAAAAGTAAAGTCAATATTAATTGTAAAGTAGCACATAAAATAGATACTATATCAGATTAAAATGTGCATTGATCTGAGAAGTTCCTTCATTGATGACCCGCGTGGCGCAGCGGTCACCATACCGATCTGACACGCAGTGGGTCCTGGGTTCAATCCCTGGCCAGACAGAAATGTAAGTGATGAGTTTAGATTTCTGTTCTGGGTCTGGGTGTTTGTTTTGTTCATGACACCCATGACACATAAGAAAATCCTACTGTGGGGCTATGAGTGTAGAAAGCATGTTTTTTTATGTTTATTCTCAGAGCCAGTTAAAAATAAACATGTTTGGCCAATAAAACAAGTTTTATTTAAAGTAATAGCCTGAGTCAATGCCAAAACTTCAAAAGTTTGGACAAACTGAGTAGACAGAGGTTCCCAGAAGATATAACTAAACATCAGTGTAATAAGAAAACCAGCCAATTGCAAGTCTGAATCACATATGCAGGATTCTGTATTTGTATGCATTGCTGTTATGCACATTGACTGAAAACTGAGCCATTACTGTGCAAACATCATAGAAGATAGTTTGTGGAGTTAGTTAATACTGTATTGTTAATTATTGTATTGTATTCTGTATTGTTCTAGTAATAGAATAGTTATACATACACGGTGTACATGACAGTGTACCGAATATTAATAATATGGATTCCTGACACGATTTTGGTGCTTATGGAATTTTTCATCGCTTTTTTCTCGTTTTTTCCAAATTTCTATGCATTTTTTTACAGATTATGGTAGTAATTCAATACTACTGCACAATTCAACATGAATATTAAAAAAAAACCCATATTATTGATTTTTGCGAAAACCACCGATAGGTTAAAATAATATACTGAATTTGCTATCAGCTGTTCGACGTTCGGTCAATGACCTCGCGCGTTGTTCACAATATATTGCGCGCTCAAAAATGACTGATAAAATGACAAAAATGACCAACTCCGGAACCAATAATTTCAGAGGAAAATTGATGAGTTATTTTTTTGTTTATTTAGTGTCACAAATCTACCATTTAAGTTTTCAGTACACTGTCATTTACTCCCTGAATATACATACAATTCAAGAGATAAGACATAAATACTGTTATTTACCCTATTATTTTTTGCATTGTCAGTAATTGCTGTTATAACGATCACAGTCATTCATACACCCATACACACATGCACACACACAGTGTCTGTTCCTTGTGTGGCACCCTAAAACTTCAAAAGAAAATAACAATAAAACGTCCATTGCACACTTGCAATAGATTTACGATTGAATAAAACGTCATGTTTAATAGATGTTTTTGATCCTAGTTTTTTGCTAGCTTTCCCATGTGGCTAGGTGGTCAACACATCTGTTGTAGATTCCGGAGGCCATCTTAAAACAGCCATTAGTTTGGCGAAATAATAAAAAATGTTATTAAGTGTAGCATCTGGTGCCAGTCTAAATACAATGAAAACATTTTCATTATAGATTTTTGGGATATGACTTAAAAATAGTTATTTAGGTACATGAGTACATTTAAATATATATATTTACTAGCTGACAGGACTTAGTCCTGCCTTAACTAAGAATTTTGTGTAAATCAATATCATTGATAATTTTGTCAAATGTCATAAGGTTATATTACAAAAAAAAAATTGACAATGTTTGTGCACTTTTTTATTTTTCGATGAATTTTCTTATATTTTTCTAAGAACCTTCTTATATAAGAACCTTCTCCTGATAGTAACAAATGCAACATAAAAGAAAATGTTAAATTAAATAAGAGCCTATTTTTATTTGTAAAGCCTTTATATAAGTGTAGATTTATTTTCCTAGCAAATGCTATGTTGGATTGAGAGTCAAGATCATATTTGATTTTTAAAAAAATCCTGATTTGTTAGATTTACCTTAATGAATTATTGTGTTTAATTACAATAATTTTGAGTTATAGTAAGTACCCAATTTACACTGCGCTATTCCTTGACATAGACGTGAACTTAACTGTTAAATTTTATTTTTAGTGTAATAGTGCATACATCCGCCTTATAATTAGACTATAATTAAATAAAAAATCAAGGAAATCCTGTAAAAAATGTATTCTCGTAAATGTTATACTTGCCAAGATCAAAGCGACTGTCTGTTCCTAATACGGCGAATGCACAGATGTTTTTTCAGTAGCAAATATAACCTTTGTAATCGTAATTTATATTACAATAAGATATTAATGTCGTAATTGTTCACGAAACGTCTCATATCGCGCGTTGAAGGACGGAACAGGTGTCACCAACAGATGATCGCTAGCTACTTACTTAGATCATTTGTAGCGGTCACGGCGGCGTCGTTCACGAAAGAACCGCTTCTCACCACCGGGCCCCATTGCCGTCTACCCTCTCGAGACTCTGTCCTCTCCCCATCATCCGCTTTACACAAATGAAAAGCAAGTACGCACCAATATAACACAAAACCGATACGCATCGTGATCTCCTAATGACACTTATTAAAAGAATTACCGCACGATACAAAACAACACTACATCGACACCACACACTATACACATCCTAATATTCTCTAGGCTTGAATTTCACGGGTTTTACGGCCACATCGCACGTTCAAACATAAAACTACTACGATAGGTACAGACTTTTTATCACAGCACAGTAGGAAAAAAATGTAAGGTCGTCGTCGTCTCGTCAAGAATTTGACGTTGCGTTTTTTTATTCTGGCAACATTATTTTATTAGCATAGATTATATATGCAGTTATTATAGGTACATAAGTGAACAAAACATATTTCTACTATTTAAATAAAGTAATGTAATAACTTGTTACATTACAGAGATAAATAAAATTCATTCATTCATGTATATCACTTAATTAAATCATTTGACAAATCTTAAAATGACGTTATGGTAGACTAGTAGTGGATCATTTTTTTTTCTTATAAGCCTGGGAGCCCTGGGACGATTGAAATAAAAATAAGATGTAAAGAAAACTTAAAAATACAACTGAATGGAGAGGACAAAATATTAAGACGTTTTTCATCTGTTATAACTTTAAAAAATTTAAAAAATAAAAAATAAACATTATAAACAGATATTATTTTGAAAATAATTAAGATAATTGAAAGAAGTATTTTTTAAGCAAATTTTACTACGTATGATTTGAAAATATATAAATTATAAATGCTGCAGATAAATAATCTATTTCTTGGTAATGTTTATTCAGAATAGTGATACATGGTAAAAACTGTCAATTGTTTTAATCTACAAATACACTATAAATACACGTTACTATCGACGAGTAAATTAAATTGGCGTATTCTGAAATGAAATATTGACACTTCCATTTCAGAAAATATTGAGAACTGCTATAATCTTTTTATTGTTACTCCCAAATAGAAGTAATGCAGAGAAGGCTTCAATTTCTGCAAATAAAATTGATTGACCTACAGAAAAGGACACATTTGTTAAAATTCGAACGAAGACCTAAATCTATTTGATTGATCATATTTATCCGTGACTAGGAGATCATATAAATTAAATGTAAACAATACCTTCCAAAAATGAAATTTATTTAAAGAAAAAACCAAACTAGGCTGAGCAAAACCTTCATTTTTTGGTTTCTCTATAATTAGTATAATTCAAACACAACAAACACTTTTACAATTATTTCCTTCATTTTCCCTTATATTATTACAATTCATTTCAGTAAATGATTAAAAACCGCTTCTGTACTTGATATACCTCGAGAAACCGATACTATCGACTAAATAATCGATAGACTTGCTATCCGTCGGGTATCGACATTCGACTATCAAGCGGCAATACTAATTCAGGAAATCATTATTGTGACGTCATATGACGTTATGTTACCAAAATATTTGTCAAGTGACCTTGCCAGTTTGTAAACAATACTGTGGAATCAAGATATTGATGAAAATCAATTTTTCTCTAAAGTTTACCTAGCAAATCATTGTTACTTGTTTTTTATGTGCTTGTGAGCCTTCGAGTTGAAAATGAATATCGATTTCGAGACCATGGCTGTGTTAGAAGAGGAGTCTCAAAATGTAAGTCTGATTTACTTCCTTTGTCAAACTTGTTTACCATTTATTTTGCTAAACATTTGCTTTTTTTTTTTAGCATGTTTGTATGATCATAATGTTGAAAATATTTAGGATTGTGGGTGATTCATAGATTTTTGTACGAAATAGTTTTTTGGAATTCATTTCCTTGTTTATTTTATCTTGACACAGTTTTCATTACAACCAATTTCCGTCCGAGGTCTTGATATTGGTACCTATTATTGCACAACAAGATGAAGATTGTCATCATGGCCGTATAAGATTGAGATCAGTAAAAAAAAATAAAGATTGTGATTAGAAAAACCTAATTGATAAAATCTATATATTCTATGTGTAAAAAAAACAGATTCCATTGTAGATTTTTAGGCTCAATGTGTCTTATTTAGTGCTTATTTTGGGAGTTGAATTTTAATTGTAAATATCTAAATAAATATGTAAAAATATTAT
>DWNE01006486.1:0-13018 GCA_018249875.1 Cecropterus toxeus
ACAACAAATTCCTTAATATCAGAAGACATTCCTCAATGAAAATCCGAAGATAGGTTAACGAAATTAAATTAAGCTAATTTAGTACTGAAGTGTTTTATTTATCCGAGCAGAAATTACTTACTAATATTGTGAGCATTCAGCAATGTAATTTCCGCCAGATGTGGGAGTGATTGCGTGATTCTCGTATTTACCAGCGTTCGCTAAGCGTTGTAGTCTCCGAGGCGCGCACTAGAAATTGTAGGTACCTACGACCCACACCAATCATGTTTATTCAATAACCATTCCACTGGGATATAGGCCGACCTGAATGCTAAAGAGCTAACCACCTGGCGTATACTATTTAACGCTAAACTTAACGGGTTTTATAACACGATGACGTATCTCTAGGGTAAAGTATATAGATAGAGACTACATTCGTCGTCAACCCGTTATTACCTCACGGCTCAGGACTCCTCTCAATTTTTTGGCTATAACCCACGACGCTGAATTTAAAAAAAAATAGATTTAGTTAGCAAATGAGCATGCAGTCACGCTGATGGTAAGAGATAACTGCCGCCCATGGACATCTGTAAGCAACTTTATATAGAACACGAGGTTCTATCTGAAGTCGCTGCTACTCCCGCGAACTAAGGTGGTCGCTTTATATATAAGTAAACCGGCAACCACACCGTTCCAACGAAACGCAAGAACAGCGGCGTCGTCGGTGTTCTCGGTCGAACTACATTAGTTCTAGCACCTATCAAAACGCTGGACAAGTACGTATTTTAACAACTACGTACACACTGGGTTGTGTGCTTCTTTTTTCACAAGTGGTTAAGTAGGAATATCAGAATGTAGCTTTTACAGTTATATATTCCATGATATGCAAGAACGTAATCGAAATTACATTAACTACGTGTGTATGTATATACATATATAGATGCGCTGATCTCTAAAATAACCGGTTGTAGAGAATTTATCGTCGCAGAGAAAAAATAAAAATAAATTATAAATGAAATAACTTACTGAATAAATAATTTCTTTGAAAGAAATCTCAGGTGTAGATGCGTTCTTTATTATGTTTTCCTAGGCAATTACACCTGACAATTCTTTTAAAGTAATGATTTGTTTATCAAGTTATTTTACCGCTATTTAACGGTTAAAGGAAGCCAAAATTTATTTTTAATACGCACATCGCTTCGAAAGATGAAAGAGGATTCAAACTTCAGACTCCATGGTTGAGAGGAACTTCAAACCACTGGATCGTCACTATTATTTTTCTTTCGAACATTTTTTACACAACCGCTAACGACTTCCAAGAATAACTTTAAAAGAATCTGAACAAAGTCAGCCAAGAACATCTCGTATATTCGGTTCAAAGGGTAGATGAGGCATAGAAAGTTTCAGAGGTGAACATTTCAATTTATGAGGTCAAAATGAGCACGATGACCGTTTGTAGAAAGAAAAACGAGTTCATGGACACCCGTCGCCTAGCAAACATACACTTCTTAGAAGAACACAGTGCCTTCGTCTGTGGATTGGTTGTTGTATAGTATCTAGCTCCCTAGCTTTAGATATTAAATTTTGACCTGAACTCTAATGTTGTAAGGTGGAGACACAAATACACAGCGTTCCACCTTAATCGTATGTGATATGTTGCTGTCTACATATCTGTGGACTACAGCGCAGTCCAGATCGTGATTATAAAAACTATTATTAGTTCCCCATTAAAATAACAGTACCTTTTACAAAATTATAGTACACGAAAATTCACAACGACACAAGAAAAAATTCTAATGTGGGCATTAGCATGTCATTGTCGTGGAAACATGGACACACAAAGACGAAAACACTGTATGTGTTTTCGTCTTTGTGACGTCTTTCGTCCCAGACCCAGAACAGAATCTAACCTCATCATTCAGATGTCTGTCCGGCCGGGGATCGAACCCAGAAACCAATGCGTGTCAGACCGGTATGGTGACCGCTCGGCCACGCGGGTCGTCAATAACTGAAATCATTATGAAGTCTATCAAATGGAGGGACGAACCCAGACCTTTGCTGAGCTCTCTGACCTATGTCACAGCTCTTTAATATCGTCGACAGACTTAATAGATAAGTTGACGTTTAATTATCATAATTGATATTTTATTATCACGGTTTATACTTTTTATAATTTTTAAGTAGCAAACGAGTATGCAGTCTTGTGCAGTCGTTTACTTAATGGTAAGTGGTGCTGTAACTTCATATAGAACAAAGGTTCTATCTGAAGTCAATCAAAGATGCATTGCTATACTCCCGTGGACTAAGATGTTCGCCTTATATAAAAGTAAGTCGACAACCGCACCCTTCCAAACGCAAAAGCTGTTTCACGTTAGAATTAGTTGTGGCGATGGTATACACTCGGTCGAACCATACTAGTTTTTGCAGGTACCAGGTGGTAGAACTAGTTTAGTTCGACGGGGAAGTACAACCACCACACCTATTTCTAGCGTGAAGCAGTTCTTGTGTTTCTGTGGAAGGGTGAGGTTGCCTGCTCACTTATATATGAGGCGACCATCTTAGTCCTCGGGAGCAGCAACACACCTGTGATCGACTTCAGATAGAACCCCTGTTCTATACGAAGTTGCTTACAGATGTCTATGGGTGGCTGCAACCACTTAGGTACCATCAGGTGGGCTGCATGCTCGTTTGTTATTTTATTCCTATATAAAAACATCTATTATCGGTTTTCAAACCATAATACAAACGTACCTTCTGCAACCTTTGTTCGGTGTCGTCCAGCCGTTGCCTGGTGTCGAGCAGCGAGCGCTCGAGGTCGGCCATCTTGTCCGTCTGCGCGGATATCTGCTCCGATAACACCTGCACTTGCAGCTGGAGGCTCTCCTTGTCCGCCTCCAGCCGTCTAACGCGGTCCTCCGCGTCATTCTGCTAACAAAATATCATAAAAATTTAGTGATTCCATTTGATTCGATTTTTTAGGTTCTAGAGACAAAAATATCAGTTACGGGAGGCTAGTGATCTATTGCACACTTGTTATGGACAAAAAATATAATGCGACAACAAATATAGTAAATATTTGAGAATACATATGTTTATGAGTTACAATTGATAACCGTGTTTATATGTTCCAGTTGAGGACTCAAAATTATTCGCTACTATAGTGTACGAGTATTTATAAAATTCGAGTATTTTTATCGTGTTACAAAATTTTATGAGCATTTATCGAAATTACAGTATTACATAGATAAATTTGGAATTTAAAAAAAAAAACAATAAACAATAGCTTTATCTAATAGAACTATCGAGTCACTCAAGCACCTATTAGGTCCACTATCCAGTGTCCTGTCCAGCGATATTAAGTAGCTATTGACATCAAAGGGCACCCTTAACTTTAAATGCGAATAAGTAGGCATTACATCAAGTCAAAATGCGTTACTACTCAGAATATTTATTTTAAAGGTAAATTAGGTAAGAATTGCCCCACCATTTAAACCAGAACTTAGTTGTCAAAACGTTCCGGTTGGAAGTCGGAAATAGTACTCAGGAACTACGTGTTGTTTGCATGTACAATAAATTTCCATTTTATTCCGTTCATTATGTATCAAGTGTCATATATAATATAACATAATATTAAATATGACAGAATAAAATAGGTTAAATAAATACGCATGTTAATAATCTAGTAAGGTAGAATGTTTTAAGATTCGGCTCCGTAGTCACTGAGGGCTGCTATGTTCTGATTTAAAGGGTGTGGAAAGGGTGACAGGGTTATCCGAACCGTTCCAAATTAATTCGCAAGGGCAGTAACGCTGTATTGTCAGCATCTGTCCTGCATCTGTCAGGAACCTCGGTAAGACTAATCTTGTCTAGGGTTGATAACATATATCTTTGGACGGCGGTGGCTACTTACCATCAGATGCCCTTTTGCTACTTCTATATTATAAAATATGCTAATATACTTCTATATAATATGCTGGAATATATCAAACATGGCTAAAAAAATATCCGACCATATAGCACGGAAATACATTATGAATAATATACAATATTTAACCACGCATAAAAACGAAAAGCAACCGCATAATTTAATAGCGTCAGCTTGTAATGATAAGAAACAAAAGTACTACTTTGCAAAACAATCTTCATTATTTGTGAATCCCACACAAAAACAAAAAATATTTTCGTTTTAAAGTGACGTTGTGTATTTGCGTTGTTCCTACCTTGTTATACGGCCTAGAGGGTACAGGTGGTAGCGATGGATGCGACGGCCATCCCCGATCGTGCATACAACACGGTGGTGGAACCGGAGGTCCATGGCACCAGCACATAGGAGGCCACCAACCGCCTTCTGGATAACGAAAATGTTCGTACGAGTTCCATCTTCTTTGCAGGTCAGGCGGAGTGTCCTCATTACGGCAGCGGCGCGACCGCGGCGATGCGCGTACGCTGGACGGATGTTGGGGTGGCTTCGTGGACATAGATGACCTAGTTTTCCTGTCACGGTCGCTACGGTCACCCGACTGTCGCCGCCTTCGGTCTAAACTCGTGGAACTGTAATCATCGCCTCGAGTCCCCATCGTGATGGGTTCCTCTGCTTCATCCATCACTTCTCCGCTCGGCATCCACTTGAAATCATCATCGCAACGGGTCGAGTTGTCTGCTTTTCTACTCGGTGTTAATGTTCGATAATCCGCATCGCCTCTGCTGGTTGCATATTCCCTGCCATCGGAGTCGTCTTCACTACTGGAAGTTGATTCGGTGTCCGAAGAATCCGCTCGAGCAGGTACGGTTCGATCCGTCCACGTCGAACATTTCACCGTTGCTTCTTCGGGGCTGTCCGAATCGCCGCCTGTCACGAGATAAGGAGTCAAATACGTATTTGCACACACTTACTAAGGAGCCTCACGGCCGACACCAACTCACCCATTGGTGAGTACAAATAGGAGCGCACGGACGGGTGCTTGTAGCCCTCCGCCGTGCGCTCCTCATCCTCGTCGAGAGGTTCAGTCAGATATTCGCGGTCGGACATGAGGCTCCTCGTAAACGACACTGCGCGACAAGCTCTCAATGCTAGTCACCGACGTGCCTCTATTTTAAAGCTTGGCCGCGTTCCAGTGCTGAGCTACGTCAGCAACTCGTCTACCGAGCGTGGATTACGTACTATCGTGTAGGGGTGGCTCCTCGCTGGACTGGACGGAAGTGGAGTCGCGTTCCGATGCTTCCGACGCAGTCGAGACAGGTCGTTCGCTACCACCGGAAGCGCGTCGAGACCGATCGTCATGTATTATTTCTTCCTTCAGGGATCGCAGAACATTTCTATTCTCCTCGGTGGTCGGATGTGATTTGACCGGTCGCCTTTCATCGATAGTTGACCGACTGTGCAAAGCCGCTATGGTTGCCGCAACGAGTGAGCCCCCGCGGCCGACTTCGCGCATGTTTTAGTTCAAAATGAGCCGGCGCTTAGACGAATACAGTTAACGTCCGTGCCCGGAAATAGATTTTAGTAAGTCAGTACATGCGCCTGATGCATTTCTGAACTGACAAACTTCTCATATTAGCTGTAGGACACGGAAGACTGGTTTATAACATCAACAAGCAGCTCTTTATATTAAGGATGTAAATTTTAATTGTTATGTACACTACGTATTAGCACTGTATCTCGTTAGCGTTACACACAATATGCACACGGCAAGACAATGCGTAAGCGCGGTTCGTAGCGTGTTGCGTGCGGCGCGCTGCACACAACCTAAGATACTTGCTCACTCACCGGCATCCAGTTGACGCCCTCGTACAGGGAGCGCCGCCCCCACTCACTGTGTTCATCGTCGTATTCCCCGTTAGCGTTCCCAACGTAATGCATTGTTCTGTAGGAAAAGCCCCATGCGGAATCGTCGCTCGCTTGTATTACTTCAATATTTCCATAAGCAATATCGGGGTTGTATGGCGGCTGCGGCGGATAATATACTGGTGCACTAGGCTTTTCTTCGATGTATTCCAGTTGTCTATTATTCTTCAAGCAATTCATGTTTCTTCTGATTTCTGTGTATGCCAAATACGAAACATGTACAAAACATCCACGAGTAGGTAAAAGTATTCCACTAAAATATATTTAATAAAAAAACGTCCAATCACATTAATGGCATTACAACGTCACATCTTATATAATATTAAAATGTTGCGCATCGCGCCATATTCATTGGGTGTCGTAAGCATTGTTCAACATTCTTACAGTAGGTCTCCGAGATGAAACTCCCCCGTCACGGAAATAGAACGACAGCTGTCTCGGTGGAATATCCGATAAAAACACGACTTTAAGAGAGGGAGTCTAAAATAGCTCTAACTATATCATTCCTTATTGCTTTAGGGCATTATAGCGGCGTTATGACTTTGCGTACAGCGTCTACATCACAAAATAATGAGACATTTTGTTTACATTAACTATTGCACTGTTTATGTAACAAACGAGTATTATAAATACAATTTTATAAACAACGACGAAGATTCGTTGCAAAATAATTGCGATACGAATTTATATTTCTACACGACGTAAAGGCAAAGATGCCCTCGCCATTACCGTTTTATTCAACATCATTGCAATATGAATTTCAAAAGAAATGCTTAAAGCAACGTCTGCATCCTGAAAGTAATGCGGTATTTTAGCTCTGTAACGTCGAGGACTAAATATTACAGGGCCTAAATGATCCTCATAGTTTTAAAAAGTATATTTATTTAAAGTTTATGAAAGCGTAACTGCAAAATGTCTCCCTGGACATTTTACAGTAATGTTATGAAAGTCGTTAAAACTGCTGGAAAATATGATAATGTACTCACATTCGTGTTTTAAGAATATGTATATGTTAGATGTAGAGTCGTCGAAATCAAGTGATTATAAAACCCATGTCGGGTAGAGAATAGAGGGATTTTATAATATTACCACTAAATCTAGATATTTGCATTATGTTAAATGGATAACGGACCTTCCCAGTTAAAATTATCAATATGGCCTACTGTGATTAAATATTTAACATCCATAAATCACGAAACCAACGCGGCTGTTACAAATATATATCATCATTAATATTTATTAGTATTTAAATTAGGTACGTCATTTATTTATTATCATCACATAACCGCAAATTAGTAACCTATAATTCTGTCGTATTATTTAGACATATTTATTCGAGAAACATGACCTAGGAAGTCTATACAAGAAGAAAAGTTCTCAACGGTGTGTGAAGTCTACCAACGCATTTAACCAACGCGTGGACTATGTCCCAAACTCCTTCTCACTCTCAGAAGAGTCCTGTACCCAACAGTGGGACAGTTATTGGTTGAAGACGACAAAAAACAAATAACGGAGTATGTATTAAGTCTATGAACGAAAAATGTTAAGAATTTTCTTAACGACAATCTCATCGTACATTAGAATTTGTTTGGAATTTATGTGCTACAATAATATAGATTACGTCCATAATATTGGTGCGATTTTCTGAGAGCTCACAAATTATTTACTCTACTTAAGAATTTCTTATAGAACGTTATTAACTCGGTCAATTTATCAATAAATTGAATCGAGAGGCTCTCGGAGCCTTAAATTGAAAACGGCTCCTTTACAATAAATTTGATAAAGTATATCGACTTCTAAACTCCGCCTATTTGAAGCAAGATTTGTAAGGGATGTAGTTAATTATATTAATAGTATTAGTATTTATTTTATTCTGACTGTGAAATAAATTCTGTCAAATCCAATCTGTTTGCTTGTGTTTTAAAAACTTTCAATGTGATTACAAACCCATTCAATTTAATCTAAAGGATTGATTTGTTTCAAATGTATTATAGTCCGTATTTTGATGTAATATCTAGTATTTATTTCATCAAGTCCAACTTTAAATCATGTTACATTTCTTTAATGTACGTGAACCCGGTAGAAAAGTCGAGTCATACATAAATTCAAATCCACGAGCACATTTTTTATATAGAGGCTCGGATATTTACACAACGTTCATGAAGTTAAACGATTTACTAGTAAACTTATCGTTCGTTCTAAACGAAAACTAAACAAAAACAAAGTAAAATAGTTCAACCTGGACTTGACAGGGAAAGAATGCCTGCCTAGGCGGAGATCCGTCGAGTTGCTACACCCGTGTAGACCTCGGTCTACACGCAGGCTTTATTCTTATTTACTGCACTTTTGTAACGCAATTCTAAACAAAACAGTTAGTTTATTTAACAATACACAATACTGTTAACAATGCAAGTTAAGTAAGTAAATTAAAAATAAAATAAAAATACGAATCACTGGATTTGATAATATCTTCACACATTTCGCCACACCACTGACCTAACGACTTGTAACCGACTGGTGCTAAAATTCGTCGCATAAGATGTGCCGCCACCCACTGGGAATGCGACAATAGAATTAAATAAAACGAAATAGACTAGCCATAACAATAGACACAATAATTTTCACTAATAACGATTAAACCTAAATGGCGTTGTTCAATTTGTACGCAAATACAAAAGTATAATGATATTAATGGAGATTTCTGTATAGAAAAAAAGCCGTCACGGAACTAAATATATAGCATAAAGAAAATAACGCCATCTACAAACAGTACGACGCATTAAGTCGAAGTAACATCGTAGCCCGCTTAGTTTTGTTCGATACTTACCTAATAGTTTCGATAATGTATAATAGATGGCGTAAAAATAAATTAATGCAAGTGTCGCCAGGTTTACCTATAGATGTTTCACGTCAAAAAAAAGAAAACATATTTAAAATTTAAAAGAAAAAATATTAGCGTAATGTGGCGTACGGGCATTTAAATAAATCGATAAATAATCAATAAATTTTCCAGGTAGATCCAATATAGCTTGACCGGGGAAGTACCACCGCCACACCTACATATTTCTAGCGTGAAGCAGTTCGTGTGTTTCGGTGGAAGGGTGTGGTTGCCGGCTCACTTATATATGAGGCGACCATCTTAATCCTCTAAAGTTGCAACGCAACTGTGATCGACTTCAGACAGAACCCCTGTTCTATATGAAGGTGCTCACAGATGTCCATGGATGGCAGTAACCACTTACCATAATGTGGGCTGCATGCTCGATTGTTACTTCATTCTTATAAAGAACGAATAATGGCCTTAATAATTGAACTAAACAAAACGAAACAATTGTAAATTTAAACCAAAAACATCGTGTATGGTGGCGTGGAGCCCTCAGCACGCAACTTGGATTCGTACTTGACCGATTTTATTACAACCTTTTTAAAATTTACACTATATGTATGTCTTGCAAGGAACATCATGAACGATTGAGCTGAATGATTAGCTTAGTAACGTCGTTTTAAATCCAATATGGCGGACGTCTCAAAATATGTGTATTAAATAAAAAGGTTTTCTGGAGAATAATAAGAAAAAAAACAAAATGACTTTATCTACTAATAATTTGTTTTTAAAAACTTTAAATTTGTTTCGTTTAATACCCTTAAACGAAACAAATTTAAAGTTTTTAAAATGATTTTACTATCAACATATGTGACATACGATTACGCATCAGTTTTAATAAATATTTCCTAAACAACATGACCTACATAAGTACATAACAATACTGAAGTAAATAAAAGGACCACAATAATGCCCCGCTCCGGTAAAGATATATCATTCATTTATTCCAAGAGTCCTAGAAACGAAACGATTTCCGGGCAGACAATGAACGTCTTTGTAATTTTTGTTATAACATTATAAAAGAAAAGTCCATGTTTTTTCCAAGGGGAAACACAACGAGAACACTGTGCTGAGCCTCGGTCGACACCCTTGCAACCCACTGGGCGGCAAATGGACTCTTGGGCGGGCGGTCGCTATAAATATAACTCGCTAACGATAATAATACGCTGTTCTATTTAATTATTGCCTGTTGAAATAGGAAAAGCATATAGTATGGCAAACAGCAACGGATAGTTAATAAATTCGGCGGCCTAATTTTTTTCTCCCGCGCGAGAGGAAACAAAAACAACAAAGCATTACTCACTTTCACGTACCTACTACTGTACACGGTCCGAGATAATGCGAAAATGTTCTTCTTTCTATTTTTTTTGTCTAGAAATTCATGAGCCATTAGTTAACCTTCTGGATTCCAAAATTAAATACAAATAATATATTATTATACTTTACACTATTAAATAAAGATAAATGTGGTAATCAATATCATTATCGCTGTTTTGCATGAATAACGACATATTTTAAAATTCAACAATTTAAAGATATAGTTTTATCTTTATTGTATTATTTTAGAATAAAAACTTGGTGCTCTAACTCTTCTGGTTAATGACCTTTTAATATATATATTTTTTAACTTCATTAATATGAAAAATAGAACATAAAACATTGTTAATTTTTTAACTTGCTCTCCTGTAAAATAAGTGTTATTTTTCATGCAAAGCAGTCATAATGTTGTTATTTCGTTACACTTATATTACTTATAATTACACATACATAATTTGTTATTTTTGTAAACAATGTCTTACGATGCTTACCAATAAAGAATATACCGGGTGTAATCGTTAAGTGTGCACAGGCGATTATTACGTAACTATGTATTACAGATATCAAAAAACTTTAAACTGATATCAAAAGTACTTCACCTAATGAGTAAAATGACAATAACAACTTTTTAAAAATAAAATGAGAAATATCAGAGAAAGAATTAAGTTTTTTGATATCTGTAATAGTTACGGAATAATTGCCTGTGCACACTTAACGATTACACCCGGTATACTATCCTGTATCAATTTATGTTACCGGAAATGTACGAATTACGTCAAAAGAAGATCTCTTTGGCGTTCGACAATAAACGCGAATTGCGTACGTGCCATGTACGTGTAATTATAATCACGTTTATTATAAAATTATGTGTCGGCGTGAACGTGCTGCCGGTATCTATACGTATGTATATTCAGGCTAAGGTAATAATGAGAGGCTCGAGGCTGACGCGACTGAACCTCTCTGAATTTTAAATTACTCTTTGCACAAACATATTTGCCGCGTCAGCCGGTAAACAGTGTCGCAGCGAGCATGTCTATTATTACATGATATGCATAATTTTATACATTCCTACTAGATTTAACTGCAGTTTCACCGAAGTAGATACGACAGTTGTTTTATAAAATTAAACAAGGACCGTAACTTTATGGGAAATACCCTGGAAGGGACGCCTGGCATGTGAAACATCGTGCAAGTAATAACCCATATACTCATGATTGTAAAAATGTCGTCCTTTTTCCTATTTTCAGGCGCCATTTATTTTAAATCATATAGCCTATGTCACTTTGAAAACTGAGACGATTCTAATGATATGTCATACGTCACGATCCGCCAAGGCGTTTGGGCTGTAGCGCATGCCAAAGAAATGGACATACAACATACATGGAAACAAACATACATACGCTCGAAAAACATTTCTGACGCAGTCAGGTAAAAAATCATTCCCTTCATTTTAAATTACAAGTATACAATCTAGGTGATAAAGGAAAATCGGGTCAATAGTTGAACAATTCGTATTGAGAACGTATTGCTCGTTGGTTCAGGTCAGCTCACAAATTAGTCCCAATATGTGTTTACACCAATCTGTGTATTCAAATTTAACAAGCAATAATCGCCAGATATGAAACTATAGATTGAAATCAAACAGAAATACTCAATCGATGTTGCTTGCTCTTGACTTTTGTGTCCCAAATGTAACTTAAGGATATATATACTAATACGTAAAACGAAAACTTCTAAGCATTTTTAACCGACTTCCAAAAAGGAGGAGGTTCTCAAATCGTCTGTATTTTTTTTCTAATGTTATCATTATCAAATATCTATGTCAAAATTCGTCATTTTTTTTTAATCAAAATCAATTAAAGCTCCTATCGCCTATAACGGTTTTTTTAAGAAATAGAATCTTTTAAGTAGAAAAAAAAACACGACTATATAGAAAAAATGTATATTTGCGATAGAATAGCCAGCCTCTCATGTGCTTATGTCTCTTCCTCTAATTATCTAATAAGTCTTTTTAGTTGTATTGTGCTTGTGATGCACCTAGTCAATAATACCCACATTGGTCCGTGTGATTAAAACTGCATTTAATTTATTTAAATTTGTACTCTTCTACTCTGTTATAGTTAAAAATGTTTGTAATAATGGTAGATGTGAGAATGGTTGATGCTACTTGACAACGCCGTAGTACACACTTGAACTAACAATAAAAGACAGCTAAAATTTTATAGTACAAAATCGTGAAAAAATATTTGTCCTGCAAAATATTTTTTCACGTTATTTACATAATTATCCCGATAATTGACAAAGAAAAATTCGGTTATAAATAAAATTTTAAAACTTGCCAAATCGATATCTTTCGTCCATGCTATCCCTATTAAACTACCATTTACCAACGTTACTGTGAGGAAAAACGTTGGGCGTCTAGTCAAAAGGAAGCTACTCACGTAAAAATCAGCTTGTTATTAATTAATCAATGATGAAACTAGTACTAGGGATCCTGTAGCATTATGATTTAGAAGTTTACATTGGATGTAATTTTCTTTTCTTTGGGTCCAACTCAATTTTGGTTATTTATACGCTACAGTGAATAACTTACTACAACTTATTTACGAATATCATGAAACTGTGTACTATTTATGGAACATAAAAAGAGAAAATCGATATTGAATAGCAATTTTCATTCCCTCACGAACGTTATGCCTCCAGTATTGGCAGGGAGGCTGCAAATTGCGCTAAGAATGTGTTTATTGAAATTTATGTATTTAAATGTAATACGCACACATATATGCAAAGTATTAACAGGTTTGGTTTTTTCTCTTTAATCTCCACCTTTTTACTTTTGTTTGGTATTTATTGGCGAACTTAAGTGTTCTCAATAAAAAAAATCAACCAAGTTACATTGAAAATATTAAAATAAAAACACGAATACTTTAAAACTATTGTTATTTATGAGTTTTCGTCATAATAAAATAACTCTTTCGCCTCCTCGCCATTCT
>DWNE01006487.1:0-13018 GCA_018249875.1 Cecropterus toxeus
GCGCTAATCTCAGGAACTATGGGTTCGAATTGAAAAAATATTTTTGTGTTGAATAGTAGATTTATCGTGGAAGGCTTCAGGGTATACAACATTACGCTATGTTTGATTTTTAATAGGTTGTTCTCTAATAAACGCAGTTGAAACTGCGTGGCACAGCTATTTCTAAATAATGAAAAGATAATTTGCAAAATGTTAAATCTGTTTTTAGTTTATATTTATGAAATTATATGTAATATTCCAGATGACATGTAAATGTGATTTTTCTCCAACCAAGGATTGTACCTGTAAAAAAGGTTAGTTAGTTTTAATCCTAGTAATGTATGGAAGTACAAAATATAATAAAGTGGGATTTGCCCCTGGTTTGACGTGGTCATTTCGTTATTTTAGATGGTAGAAGTCATCCACGCGAAAGAATTATTGAGGAAGTCATGGGGAAGTATTTTGAAGTAACACCTATCGAGAAAGTAAGTTATACGATGATCAGCAGTGACTCTTTGAATAATATGCAGTAATTGTCGTGGACCATGATTTAATTTATATCAACTTGTACTACTTTTATATAATGAATTAATTCTTTGGATACAAATAAATTTGTTGTAAAGCATGGTGGTTTTATTTCATCTAAATTTATCTTAGGAAATGTAACCACCATGCGATTGCACGCAGGATATTAAGATAAAAACATTTTATCTTAGGTTGCCTCTACAAAAGAATATAGTATCAGCAATCTTAATCCTGCAGTACCAGAAACTAAAAACAAAGATGTCTGCATAGATACACCCTTAAATGGTGGTTTTGGTACCATAACATCTTCAAACGGCAATAATCACTACTGTCTTCATACTGTGATTAGAAATACAAGGGCAAAAATAAGAAATGATAACGGTTGTACATCTAAATACAATTATAAGGATATGGTTGAAAAAGATAAGAGTCAAAGCGTAAATTATATTGATAAACATTTTGAAGCAAACCCTGAAAAAATAGTTACGCCATATCTTGAGAATTCAATAGATAGTACAATTGAATCAGATGATCTAGCCCCTATTATATTTACCCATAGTACAGCTATTAGTAGTGGAATAAATAGTATGGGTTTTAATAACTGTGCTACAAATCAAACATCTCTAAATAATACATGCTATTTACTATCCAAAAAAAAAGTTTGTACTTTAGTACAAGACCTCATTAGAGATGTTATAGTATTTGACTACGAATTCAAACAAAATAGTTCAAATGAGTGGATCACTGTAGAAAGATTCGTAAATGAGATCTTAAACAAATCTCCAAAAAATGTAGATGACAGTGATACTATAAATGAAACAGAAATTAAAACGCATATGTTAGACACCAATGATTTACAAAGTGTATCAGAAACTAAAAATATGAGCAACGTAATTGAGATGAACAGTATTTATAAAAATATGAACTACAATCATAGTTCGTCGAAAAATAATAATTCTAAAATAACTTTGGCTGGTGACACTCTAAAGCCAGAAAGAGACATCAATAATCTAGATATGATTCGTAATACTGTCCATAAATCTGTACATAACGCAATAGAAGAGTTTGTAATATAAAATTTATTGCAGCAGGACAAATAATTTCGTAACTGAACATGGAACGTCCCTAACTTTTTATGTAACGTTACTCCAAAGTTTTTATTACGTCTCGTGTTTTCATTGTAATTATATGTCTTTTGATTTTAATAAATCTGCTTTCATTTGTTTTGTGCTTCCATAGACTTTTTATTTTCTTAAGTTATTTTTATCTGGTTTGCTACATATTTATTTCATTAATTTGCAGATGCAAAACAAATGAAAGCAGACTCAAGATCGCAACGCAATAAAGATATATGTAATATGTTAAATAAGAATGACTCGGCTCAGAGCTATAAAGGTATGATATCAAATAGGTCACAAAAACTCGAGAATGACATCACTGTTAAGTTAAATACTTATTCTGGTGCTCTTAATACTGCTATAAGTAATCAATTGGGTCAAAGGGGAAAAGTATTAGTAGACAGTCAAGTAAAAGAAGATTTGATTAAAGATCAGTTCAAGCCCTTACTGTACGAAGATTCCAAGGACATTGATAAAAATATTTTTCGAAATGATACTCAAACACATTCCAATAAGAATGATACAGAAAAATTAGCTTCTGTTATAAATCAGTCACCAAGTATGGACATAGATGAACGAGTAATTGATTTGATAGATGTTATTACAAAGCAAGATCCTAATTCATTTGTAATGTTAAAAAAGACAAAATCTGGAAATCTTTCTTTAAATATTAATACAGTCAATGACAATAGTGGTGAGAATATTTTGATAAAGAAGTCACCATCTGGTAACATGCTTTTAGAAATGGACGAAAATACCATAAAATCTTTTAAATCCAATAAAAATAAAGAAGTCGATACAAAGTCCACGTTTCCAACAGACAAGACCAAAGAAAATATTAATTCTAAAATTCCTGGAAAAAGCAAGCATCTTTGTAGTAAAACTGATAAATGTACGCAGAGTAACGTAAGGAAAATTTTATTGCGTCATTCAAAAGAAGACTTCAGTGCTTGCACACCTAAATGCTACAAACTAGCCAAAGACTTATCGAAGATGTATAAAAAAGGCCAGCGGAACATAGAAGTTAATATAAGGTATCAAAACAAGGAATTAAGCAATACGAAAGCCACACTAACTTCAGTAGAACCTGAAAATAATATAGCTATTCACATTAAAAAATCCAGCGTTGTAAATACCAGTAGAGAAGAATTTCCAGTGTCAATATATAGAACAAAATCAAGTACAATTAATATTTGCTTTGATCATGATGAAAGTTCAGCAAACAGCATTGCAACAAGAACGGCGTCAAAGGGGTTACTCATTAAGTTAAAGCAACAATTACAAAATGCAAAAACTTGTCAACGGAATGCACCGCGTAGTGGTGAAATTACCAAAATTAAGTTAAAAGGACTTGATAATGCCATAACCGAACCCCCAGCGGTAATGAAAGAAACAGCTTCAGGTAATTATGACATTGTCTTGGAGAAAGAGTTTGAAAAAGCTTATACTCAAACAATAAAACATCAAGTAGGAGACGAAAGTGAGAGTTTCTTTGAAATTACTAAAACTTCGTCTGGTATCATATTGGATTTTGAAAAGAATGATAATTTTAAATCAGAGAGCAAGAAAGCTTTACTAATGAAATCTCAATCGGGACTATTAAAGGTAATTGTTTCGGATTCCATATCAAGTATAAAGGATGTTGCCCAAAAGAAGAAAACATCGGGCTGTGGATCAATGATATCTGCTAATATACTTAGAAATTTATTAAGGAGATTACCTTCTTCCAGTACGTTTCACAAACATAATAGAAAACACCCAAAGAAAACAAAATCTAGCAGCGATCCTCATCTATATGAAAGGTCAAAAATGAAGCTTCATAGCAGACAAAGCTTATTAGAAAAATCTTCAACGACCCTACAAAAAACCCCATCAGGACAATACGCCGTATTTTTAGATAAGAAATCTAAAATATCCTTGATTAATAACTTAATATCCTATATAGACAAATCATCTAAAAACGTCATTCCAATAAAAAGAACGGATTCGGGTGAAATAACAATTAACTTCAATAAAAATATGGATAATTTCGGCGAGTATGGATCAATGAAAGTTACTTCATCTGGAAATATTTATGTTATTCTGGACGAAAAAACGATCAAACGGATATCAAATAATGTAGCAGTAAACACTAGCTCTGGCTCTTACAGAACTTCGCCATATATTAGTAAAATAAACGACCCACACAACAAAGCTATTGCAACAACTTGTAATGCACAGCCAGATGATAGTTCATGTGAAGCATCCAAATGTGTATGTGAGGAGTCGTTTCCACAAGATTATTTTGCGAATTCCCTTAGATCGGTCAGCCTAAAAAAGAGTTATTATTGTGGAAAAAGAAAATGTACGAGTGCTTCTGATAAACAAAGCATTAAATCTAATAAGTCACCGCATATCGTGATAAAGCCTAGCGAATCTCGACCAGTGCCGTTGGGCAATAAATTCAAAGAGACATATTACTGTGAGGTACAATCAATTTGTCCTTATCATAAAGATAGGTATGATGCCGTTTCTAACGAACTGTTAGAGATATCTGGTTTATGTAGTAAGTTGCAAATGAAGACAAAAACGAAAGTTAAGACAAACTCGAAGAAAAAATCAGTAACTCTCAAGAATTCTAGAAAGCCTAGTTGGAATTCCTTTGATTATCTACCACCGCAGCTTCCTCCTTTTCTCAGTAACGTAACTTACAAGTTTTAATAAAAAATGTAAATTGTACACGTATGTGGAAACTTAAAATTTAATTATAAAAAGAGAAAATGTATTACAGCATGCTATTTTAATAAAGTTAATTTTACGTTTGTGATGTCCCATTTATTTCTTTCCGCGACGTAAGTACGCTTGCCGCTTGCTCGCTTGTTCAGTGTGATGAATATTTCTATATATCTTCTCGAGAACGCAACATTAGTTGCAGTGTTTTGCAACAGTCAAAAGAAATACCGTTAGAGAGAGACGATAAGCGATAAATTATTTTATGTCATTATCATTGTTATATATCCGTTTTATGATAATAAAAATAAGTTAAAATGATCAATATTTTTCTCATTTAATTTTTATTTACTCTATCCAAGAAAAAAGTGGCACCAATTGGACATTGTGTTAATTTATCTAAAATAAAATCCGTATAAAAAGCATACAGATTTATTTTATAGATATATTAAGGATCATATTTAAAAAATACACATACCTACAGTATTCATATATTTATTAATTCAGTATCTAAATAATATTTAAGTTATTTAATGTAATTTCATAGTTGTATACTAGTTGAATTTTTATGTCCTTTCCATGCAGAAATTCAAAAACTTGAAAATATTAAATGGTGTTAGTCCCTTCATTCGTTTTATATCATCAGACCTTTTACAGCAATATCGATATCCATTTCGGCGAAGTTGAAAACTACAAATGTTGTCAACGTTATCAGCTTAAATGTATGCGGGCATTTTTATTGAAATGAATTGCAGTTAGTCGAATGTACCGTGAAATTTGATAGTATCGTAACGAGGGTCGATGTTCGTTAAAATTTAACGAGTGAATTAATTTCGTCGTAAATTTTTAACGTTGATAATTCGTTTTGTTGTTACTGTCCAGGTCATTTTGAATTTATATGAATAAGTTAGATGCATCCACATATTACTGTTATTTATTCTTTTTTGCGCATTCCATTAGATCAGGGGTTTTATTTGAAGTCGATCATGGATACGTTGTTACTGGTGAGGACTTAGATGGTCGCCTCATATAGAAGTAAGCCGCCAAACACTCCCAGCGGAACGCAAGAACTGCTTCATGCTAGGAGTAGATGTGTTCGAACTACACTGGTTCTGCCATCTGTTTTTTCGTTCACTTAATTTTTCTTGTCTTGGTCGTCCATGAACATTGATAATCAACTTTAAATTTGATTCGAGTGCAGCTGCGGTATGTCTCAGATGCGTTAGATGTTTTTCTGAAGTCTAAGTTGATCTCTTGATTTCCTGCATTGCTCTGGTCAAGAGTTTGTAGGTTTAAGTTTGTAGGTTTATCACGTTTAAATGAGTTGAATACACCTTTTGTTTTTCCAAATAACATAGCAGTACTAGATACTGGTGTTTTAAAAACTACGGAATGGGAGTGGTCGTCGGAAATCGAAACACGAAGTGCTTGTACACTCTTTTGGTGTAATTATTTTTACTACCCGACTGCGTCAGAAAGAGAGTTATGTTTTTTGAGCGTATGTATGTATGTATGTTTGTTTGTATGTATGTGCATTTATTGGGCACGCGCTACAGCCCTAACGGCTCGACGGATTGTGACGTATGACATTAATTTGAATCGTCTCTGTTTGGATAATGACATAGGCTATATAATTTTTAAAATTGATACAAGTGAGCCGGCAACCACACCCTTCTCACGAAACGCAAGAACTGCTTCACGCTAGAAATAGGTGTGGCGGTGGTACTTCCCCGGTCGAACTACATTGGTGCTACCACCTGGCACATACATACATACGCTCGAAAAACATAACCTTCGTTCTGACACAGTCGTGTCATAAATTACTTTAATGCTTAACAATACTTAAATGCATTATCATAAAAAATGAATCATTGTTTGGGTCATAGCAATAAAAAATATTTTTAACAACTTTCTTTGGAGTCAATAATTGTCATCCTTATCTCAAATTGTCTTTCAAGTGCTTGCGGAGTGGCACCACTCCCTTAAGATTTGTAGAAATTCCGATAAAAACGATATGAAAAAAGTTGGAATGAAAGATTTAAGACATATGTTCACATATTCGATAAATAGATGTAACAATTTACACACCACAAATGCTAGTTAGTAAATAAATATGTATCAAAATGTTCAAACACTAATGGTGTTTGAGTTCAAAATGATTTTTAACATCTTTTTCGTTGTCGATCCTGCCTTTGAGAATGTATTTATTAAAAAAAAAAACAGACAAGAATTTTTATTTCAACTATCTGTTGACTGAATTTTTAAAATCATAACGTATGGCAAATATAAATCCTATATTTTTATACTATTAATATACTAAAAGATAACCTTAATTATTATGAAAATAAATGTAATATTACTTTAATCTTTAAGTGAATTATATTAGACAAGAGTCTAATATAATACATGTTTAAAAACTATGAATACATGTTTATAAAAATATAAACATGTATTGATAGTTTTTTTTAAATATACACACTGTTTGAAGTTTGAAATATATTGTAGGTTATTTTCTTTTAACAATAAACACTTTTATTCCAATCAATATACAGTTACTTAAGTCATAGTGACTTATTTAATAGTAAGCCATTAACGCGTGCAGACGAAATAATTTGCAATAAGAATTTGCATTTGTGGACGTTGATTTTAATGTAATTTACGAGAATAGAGCCACAATATTACTTGTTCATAAAGGTTGTAATTTATACGCAAAAGTCGGGTGGGAGGGAATCGAAGTGATATCAAAAAATGAGGTCGCCCATTTATTGGCCATTTTGATTTGAGTGCTTTTAAAGTACAGTCAAAAGTTTGCAACGATGCCTTCTTTCGGCCGATTTTATGCAAATTTGGCAACTTAACATTAAGTAGGGGACAAACTGTGTCCACGCTTTATTACTTGGGCGCCGTAAGCCTCATTTTGTTGTCTGTGCTCAAATATTAAAGTACTAAGAACCAATATGTTCCTAAGTTGCTTGTAAGTTACTTGCTTTTTTACATTTCCTAGGGATATTCGTAGTTATATTTAATTCCATGAATATTAGTAACCAGTTATTAAACATAAACGTAAACATAAACTTAAACGCATTCTATACTCATAGCCCCACAGTAGGATTTTCTCCTGTTTCTTGGATGTCATGGACACACAAAGACGAATACACAAACACCCAGATCCAGAACAGAAATATAAATTCATCATTCACATTTCTGTCTGGCCGGGGATTGAACCCGGGACCCTGCTGCTGCTCGGTCGCATTAGTTACAATTATCATAAAGGATGTACCTATACTTACAAGTATATAGCTTACCAATATATTAGCAATAAATTAAATTAGTATGCCTCCAGTCCATTAATGCCTCGAGTGGTGCAATTGGTGCAACGTTAGGCAGTTACATTTGCGTCGTTTATTCTATTCTCGTATTTTGTAAGCATTTTCAATTGGTTTAGTCGTATGGGAGGCGATATTAGCCGGTTAGCAATGAATTACAGAACGAGGTTAATACCCCCTTCATAGAAAGCGTTCATTTCCTCCTGATGGCGCGTACTTCATTCGTGGAGTAGCAAACATCGGGCTGTAATGAACTAGGCACGACGGCCACGGTAATTTGAACGTTCAGTGGGCCGGCGCGCACCAACAGGCCTCGAAATTAGTACTATAGCCGCTGCTTAACCTCGCGTTGTTTGCACTGCCCACTTTAAAGTATTTGCCGGTTGCGTTTTGTCGGCAACGCCATTAAAGTTAAGCTCTTAATCGTAATTGTGATAAAGATGAAGTAATTGAAGTTAATTAAATTTAAATAGATTATTAAATGTATACTTAAAGGTTTTACGCATGTGTTCTTCGTTGTTCACAAGTGGATTGACCCGGAATATTAGCGTTTTGCTTTAACTCTTGCATGGCTCGTTATTTGCAAGATCGTAAGCGAAGTTATTAAGATTAGTTGGGAGGATTTGAGTCGTACTATCCAGCGTACCAAATTGCGGTCCTACGAAACGACAGAACAAAACAATAAAGGCATTAAGTGAAAATTCATTGTGATTCAATTAGTGTAAGTAAACATATCCGTTGGGAAAGTTATCGACATTTACATTTCATTAATTACACAATTTTAATAGAAAATCGTCGTAATTTTATTGTTTGCTTCTGAAGTACACATAAAGTATACATAAGAGCCCACTTTAACACAAATTTATAAAGAATATAAAACAATTTTTCCACAAACAGTGTAAACGAATAAAATGAATTACTTCACTGTTACCCAAAATTCGTTTGACGTTTTGGTATTTAATCAATTTGCTATTACACCCGAGCGGCCAATAATTGAGTTGTCCGCACATACGAGCCCGACTGTGATACGCGTCAAAATTGAAAGGTTAATTTGTGTGACGTATTTCAAAGCGAGCGGTTAAGTTTGAAACCGGACGGGTAATCATTGGTGGAGTCAACAACGAGAGCGAATCGGGTCGGCTTTCAATTTAGTGGAATTAATAACAGCACAAATCCTACCCTTGTGCTGCTGACTGTACACGTTCGCATAGCCAAGGCAGGTGTCGTTTTCTCACTGTCTATACTTTTCATAAATCCATAACAAGTTTAGTTTTGTGTTGGTGTGAAATATTTTGTAGGACACAACAAAATTCTGTCGAAATTGTAGGCGTTTCGACACAATTTTGTTATGAGTACACATCTGTCAATAGTATTAATTAATTATGATATAACAATGGACTAGGTTAAATAAAATTACCCATTAATTAACCTTTTACTATTAAATACGAATTGTTCCACGTTACTTTGTTTGGTCTTTTTATATGAACTGCGTTATAATTACACGGTATAATGTATACGAATTATTGTTTCACGTTATTTTTATCTACTTGTAATTCCATGATTATTTCAGTATATTTGAAAGTTTATGTACGTTAAACTGTTTTCACGTAAAAAAAAAACATTATATTATTTAACTAGTAACGTCGTTAAAACATTAAACCAAAAACCCGACTGCTTAAAACGAGATTTTTGTTCCTAATGATATATATATATTTAATTTAAAGCTTATATTAGTTTTTGTCAAAATTGTCAAGTAAGAGTATTACAATATGTATATTTTTAGATTCGTCTATTTACTAGCTTTCATTTGACACCCATATTGTCGTAAAAGTAAAAAAAATACGTTTTGCCTCCCCTGGGAATAGAGGAAACCCTTTTTCTCTATTCCCAGGCACCAATTTTAAAAATTATATATAGCTAATATCACCTTTCAAACTAAGCCGATTCTAATATGTCATACGTCGCAATCCGTCAAGCAGTTTGGGCTGTAGCTTGTGACAAAGAAATGGACATACAAACAAACATACATACATACGCTCGAAAAACATTACCGTCCTTCTATAACGCAGTCGGAAAATATACACCTACGGAACTCAATGTCAGGAACAATTTTTGTATTTCAAACCCACGCATCACTGATTACACAAGCTCCTATTAACAGTGACCGCGGCGCAAAGCAGGTGTCGTATTCTCGTTTCGCGGTTTCAATAAACGGAGAGTAGCTTAATAACAGGCTGAAAATTGATTCCTGATATATGCAGGTATAATTGTACGTAGGCACATATGGTCATTTGACGATCTTGTGGCGAAACTATTATCAAACCGGTCTGAGATCCAACGGGTTCTGGATTGATCTCTGGCTAGATAGATATCTGAATGATTTAGTTTCCATGATGTAGTAAAAAATCGAGTCTGGTAATATGAACATTTGTTATTAATTATTATGATGTGGTAACCAGCCCTGATCTTCATTTATTTTTAGGTGGGGCTAAAACTTAAAAATGCCACCCCTGCTCACTTGAATTTATTCTAAATCATTTCAGCCATCAGATGTGCAATAATTAGTGGTCATTTAAACCGTATATGTGTTAAGAGTTTCAGTTCCTACTGACTAGGCGCCCCAATGGTCATAGTTAAAGCAATCATGAGTTATGCATTCGTATGCAAGTTTGGCATTTGCCGCCCCCTGAGCTTGCCGCCCGGGGTATAGGCACGGGCTTGCCCCCACCCCCTGGAACCGGGTGGTAACCTTCATGCTCTGACTCCGAAGCCTTTACCGCCACAACTACATATAAACATCTACAGGCGTAGGTAAATACAGGCTGATTGTTGGCGCGGTGAGGCGATACACAAATACATAATTTGTGAAAATTTTAACTATCTATGATGGTTCATGACATACAGGCTACATAACAGACAAACGGACAGTGGAGTCTTAGTAATAGAACATCAGAACACAGAAACGCTAATTGCTTGGTATTTGCAATTTCTAGTAAGACCCTTATCGGAGAAGCTCCTAGAGAGGACTTGCTGATTTGTATAAGTATACTTAGTAAGTGAAAACCATTTTAATTGATTCCTGGTATATCCGATTATAACTCGAGTTGTTTGTTTGCATGAAGTACTAAGAAGGTAATTAGAAGACCGGGCGAGATCGCAAGCTTTTCATTGTAAATATTTTCTTATTTTTATTTTGTTGTTTTCTTTTTGCGAGCACAACCTACGGCTTTATTTTTTGTACCTAATTTAAAGTCGCAAAAATGTGTTTAAAAGAATGTGCTCACAGATTTTTCCTTTTCGCGCCAATCCTAAAGGGTTTAAAGGGTCCGACCCTTTAAACCCTTCTTATATATGCTGTACATACGTCCAGTAATATTTATATTACGTTTAGAGAAAAAGATGAACAAATAATGTCGTCTTTTAGTGACAAGAAACAATTTATATATTTCATTTCATAAAAAAATCTTTACGTAATTAAAAAAAAAAGCATCCAATATCTTAAATGATCTTTAATAAATTTTAACCATAAAAAAGGTTTTATGTGTATCGTAATATAATTTATAAAATTAAAGACTTCATTAATTAAGTTATATAAAGACTATTTAATTAGACTAGAACGTTATTATATTTACCTAACTGCATATTTTTCGAACATATGTACCTACATATGTATGTCCACTTCTTTGGCACGCGCTACATCCTAAACAGAATTTATCAAAATTTTGGTAAATCATAGTACTTAATTAAGTAATTTTATGCTTAATCCAATGAATAAAAACCAATTTGCGAGAATCAAATGCTCAAAAAATCCATGTCATAAAAACTATTTACCTAAAAATCTAGCAAAACTGTATAGGCAAGTTAGTTTCGTGTATGAAATCGTAGTGCACTCGCGATTCAATTACAAGCGCACATTTATCATCGCAGTTGACAAACGATGTCGACTTGTTATTTCCACGACAAATGTTTGAGAACTATTGCGTACTGACCCCTAATTCGATATTTTTGACGACTGAGTCGGTAGCGACAACAGAATCGATTTTAATTATTGGAAAGAATTGATTATTATATCTGACGAGTATATTTTAAGGAGCAGTGAAAACTTTTTTTTTTGGTGACAGAGGGGAAATCTTTAAAAGATACACCGAAGCCTTGGGAGAGACTCCGGGTTATGCGGGATTTTTACCCACTAAAACCCACTCGGTGGCCTTCCTCAGCACTTGCAGGGGACTCCGGGATCTCCAATGGAATGCACCGGTGCCCCCTAAAGCGGCGCCCCTCACGAGCTCATCTCTTGGCGGACGTGTGCCTGTCCCCCTACACCTTTCAGTGTCTGTGGCGACATGCAGCCAAGCATAAGGCCGTCCTTCTTAGGGTTGCTGGCTGGGAAATTCGAGCTCCCGCTCTAGCCGCCCGCAACCCCAGAAGCCCCCTTCTAGTAGCCTCTTACGACAGGCGGGGAATACAGTAGCCGTATTCTGCTCTCCGGCTACACGGGAAAGCAGTGATAACCTAATGATATAAATTCAATTTTGGATCCGACGATTAAATCACAGGCAACTCAGATGTATCAGTCATTATCTGGCTATAACGATGAAAGAAAATATCATCATAAAACTTATTTGCTAGCGGTACGAACTTAACAAATCTTTAAGAACTTTCATCTTAAAGATTTGTTAAGTTCGTACCGCTACCACCGTTTCGTACTTAGCTAGCACGGTAGACCTCTACTCCACTCATATTGCTAGGAGACCCGTGCCTAGTTGTGAGACAGTAATCCGTTTATTACAACTATAGGGCGTGGGACGAAACTGTTTCATGGAATAGCGAATTTATTCCCAGCGAATTTTGTAGTATTTACAGAAAGCAGTGGTTTAGAAGAATGCATAATGGGCGGAAAAATGTCAGGCGTAAGTGTATTAAAGTTGGGGCGGTGTTTCCGCTGCGTGCCGTCGCTGATGTATGGTCGCGACCGACAAATTGAAAACAGTAGCAAATGGCCCGATCGTAGTCGCAACCTTTCCACAATAGGAGCGTTTGCTTTATACGATTATATTAGTGGGTTCACTTTGAAGTGTAGTTCTTTAGGCGCACCGTGAGAAGGAAAAAGTATTTCCGTTACGGAAAGGTTACGCTGGGGCGTTACGAAAACAGTTACACCGGGGCGTTACGTTCTTGTAATAATATTTAATTATCAATTTATAGGTCCGATACGATAATAATGTTAATGTTTAATTTGTTTTGTATTTTTCAACGTTGATAAATCGTTATTATTATTATTAAAAGCTTTTATTTAACTTGCAATGTTTGTATGTATGTTTGGGTCAAATCTTGCAAGCTAAATTTAACCCACTTCTCAGT
>DWNE01006488.1:0-13017 GCA_018249875.1 Cecropterus toxeus
TCTGGCCGGGAATCGAACCCGGGACCCACTGCGCGTCAGACCGGTATGGTGACCGCTCCGCCACGCGAGTCGTCAAATGAATGTTTGTATAGTGTTTATATGGGTCTCTGGTACATGATCACACAGCGTGTCGTGTGATCTGGAATAGGATCACTCCTTATCTTCTCCTGAATGTCATATGAGTTGACAGGTATATAATTCAGAAGTGATATTTCGAAAAAACTTATCTTGGTTTCTTTCTAACGTCTATACATTTAATTATTTCTTAATATCTTTTTGAAAGCTGTTACCTTGTAATAATTTATCACTTATTGTAAGATTATAATTAGTTAAATAAATTCAGAGTCTAGTCCAGTTTAATTCATTACTTTAAACAGCCATGTATCATGATATTTAACGTTGATGTTTTTACTTATTTATACGAATTAAATCATTTAAATATTTAATTATCGCGTAATGTTTTTAGTATTTCTCGGAGAAGTAGCGTTGATTTAAAGATCGTGTTGATTATTGAACCGCGATCTAATACTGTGCTAAGACTCAAATCGTCTCTAATCTATGTCAGCGTTTCCTAAATGATGAGCGCGACCCAGTACCGGTCCACAAACATAAAGTACCCTCGCAGCACATTGTTTTTGTGTATTAATGTTTAAGCAAATATTAAGTCACAAAGCCTTAAAATACTTTTATTTTATTTTAATATTTTGTGGACATTTGAATCTGTATTTACCCTCCTAAAATCGAGATTTACCGTTTTTGTGGGTCATAAGCGGGATACCAGGTCATGACCGGGCCATGGCATGGTAAAGTTTGGGAAACGCTGTTCTATGTTATTACGTTTGCGATCTTGCATATCACGAGACATACAAGAGTAAAGCAAAATTAAGATACTACTATACCATTTGTGTACAATAAACAATAAAAGCATATTATGTCTCACACGGACATCGTTGACGTATTAGTTCATTTCTCCTAATTGTAGTTCACTTTTCTGGAACTTATAAATAAAGCAAAGAGCACCACAGGGCGGACATAAATCCGCGGTCAGATGCAAATGAAGGTACGTGTCGTGAGAATGGGTTCGCGCGAAGCTCCCACAGCGGACCCTTCGGCGCCAGGACCTGTGACCCTACTAAGTTACTGTCTTGTTACGGTTGTGCCAAAACGGAATTAAAGTATTTGAGGACGAAGATGTTCGCCGCATAAAAAGTGATAGATATGACCATTTAGTTATTACAATTTATTTTGTTTCAACTCTTCTTCTACTTAAGTAACAGATACTATTGTGTTATCAGTTTGTTGAACGAAACAAGTACGCAGTTCACCTGGCAAGTGATAGTGGTGGATGCTTCATATAGAACAGGGGTTCTATATGAAGCACCTGAAAAGCGGTTCTACCTGAAGCCGATCACGGATGCGTTGCTACTTCCAAGGACTAAAATGTTCGCCGTACATATGTAACGCCTTACATACATAAGTGCGCCGTATTGTAAAATAATCCAAATTAATTTGGGTATAAACCAACCACTAACTTATTAGTTCTTTAACAGGATGCGAGTTTGGTGGTATTTGAGTTCAGTGAATCACCCTTGACCTAAAACAGCGTATAAGCTGTATGTATCTATCACGAATATCTCGATTCTATTATTTCTTTAGTTACGTTGAAGGTCATTTGTCGTTTCAAAAGTCAGCAGACAAAAGAAATAAGCTATTCCATGAACAATTTTGCACCATACGGAATTTGTTCAAATTGAATTTATGTTCCAAGCATACAGTGGAAAGGGGAGATATAAATTCGCGAAAGAAATTAAGCAGAAAAACGCCTTCGCCCAAACTCGCCGAAGAACAAAATGGAATAAGAAACGAGCGTACTCGGATCATCTTGAGGTATGTGTCTCACTATCGCCAAGGGGGCGAGACTATTAAAATATTATCAAAATAGATATTAATTCAATACTACTACCTCCATTTAGTAGATGGACGTGTCTATTGCTTCTAACTTTGAATTGTATTAAATCGAGTCTTGTCGCAACTTCTCGTGTTTTATTAGAGAAAAAATTTTACAGAGCTACGAAGAACGAATTGACCAAGTGGTCAAGCGTCAAGCACAATATCAAAAACATGTTTTTAATCTTATGAATTATTATTTTTGCCTAGTTACATTGTGTTTACTTTTTGAATGTTAGCAAAAATTACGTATTTCAATATTTATTTCTGTTTCTTTACGCCTAAGAATGTTTATTAGCGTTTATATTTTTGGGTTTCTTTCAATCAATTCATAAAATAAAGGTGTTCTCATCTTGTCATCTTTTACATTGACTTTTTGAGTTTCGTAACTGAACAATAGAATATAAATTACAAAATAAAACAAATTGGGGTCGCAAGTCATAAAATAAAATATTTAACTAAGAAATGAAAAGAAAAACTAGACCAAATTTTAAGATTATTTGTTGAGAGGTCGTCAAAAATTTAACGTTTCAATTTATCAAACGTTTCAAAGTTTTGAGGTCGTGCTTCTGTACCAATTTGTAAGTGTCCCCGTACGCCTATACAAACTAAATACATTTTACTGAATTTCTTCGTGAATATTTTTTATGTCCTTTCTTTAATATCTTCTTACTATTTGACCATTAAATTGTACACAACTTGCAGAAATTCATCTTTTCATGTGAGTCAAGTCTTTAGAAGACGAACGCGTTCGGATCACAATAATTCACGTACAGCGAAACGTCAATATAGTCAAAAATAGGCTACGACAAAATAAACTCAACGAGAACGAAAGTAAGACCAATTTCGCAGTCAGTGACGACTGTATCCGAAAGTTTCGCGGCTTCATATTCAGTATATGTCTCACATCCCGCCAATCAGTAAGTACCAGAGATGTCATGGAGCTCCGTAACCGAAACTATCGGATATCCCAAATAAAAATATCCGAAACTGTAACCGGATCCGATTAAAAGTTTAGAATAATTTTGGATAGGGGCGCAGTTTGAATAAGGCACATTGTAACAGGTTTTCACTTGGCAGGTTTTTCACCCGGACCAACAATTCAGTAAATACGCAATTCCCTAATTGCAAATAAAACACTAAATCTTTAAAGATCTCATTTTGGTATTCCTATGCCCTAAAATAATTCCTGTTCCTTCTTAATAAATAATTCTTATTCATATTTATTTCTGTTTCCTAAAAATCTATACTTCTATACTAATATTATAAAGCAGTAGTTTGTTTGGTTGAACGCACTAATCTCAGGTTCGAATTGAAAAAATATTTTTGTGTTGAATAGTAAAATTATCGTGGAAGGCTTTAGGCTATATAGCATCACGCTATGTTTGTTAGTTTTTAATAGATTGTTATCTAATAAACGCGGATGAAACTGCGTGGCACAGCTATTAAAATATACATGCGTAACTGAAACTATCGGACAATCTGACGTAATTTCATATCCCTAACCGTAGAAAGCGGTATAAGATTCACATATCCGTATCGATACCCAGATCCGATATTTCGTAACCAGAACATCCCTAGTAAATACTGCAATTTAACCTAGTATTTTATTTCCATTCTCTGTTACGCCATTTTTTCTTCACTCATCATCCTATTGAATGGTAAATACGGCTCTAGGGTCTATTTTTGGTTGTACACTTGAATCGGTTCAGAGGGTTTGTGCGGAAGTCTTGTTCAAATAATTTCGTAAGAAGTTCGAGGAAGGGCTTTCCTTACCCTTAGGGCGCAAACTTATCGCTGAGGCACAAGCGACAATAGTTACAAGTACGATATATACGTCGTGTATGAGGGATTTAGGAAAGCTATGCGAATGATAAAGAAAATTTGTTAAGGAAATATTTTAAAGAAAACTTTTTATTTTTCAGTTCTATCCAGACTCTGTTATTAAACAGCGCACTTGTGTCTGAATGTCTAAGTAAAATACATTTGTTTATTAAATAACTCACCAATTGATATATTATTTTTGCAAAATCAACTTTTATTACTAGATAAGTATTTAATATTTTAATGTTTATTGAAGTCAAGGGTATCGCTAATTTGGAGATACAATGCTTTTAAAACCATTAAGTTCTAAATGTATACATTGGAGAAAAGTCTTATGGACTAATGCGGTGGATTTTGGCCTCGTTCTAGGCTTAAACTCATTTAATACCTTTCGAAAGGGCTTTAAGATAAAAAAAAATAAATCACAGTTTCTAATTGGCTATAAGACCCAAATCGTTAATAACTTGGAACTGATGAGGAACTGCTATTTCAATGTAATTAGGATCAATGTTTTAAATTGTTTCGTAGTTCTAAATCTAAATGTTACGTCACCCTAATTTTTCTGAGTTAACAACAACTGAGTTAAAACTTTTTAATAAAAAAAATCAGAGGCAGTTACCAGGGACGCCGCCAGAAGTGAATTTCTTCTACCACCATCACCACCATAACTACCCTCGGCCGCCGCCGCCAATATTATTTTGACCGACTGCGTTAGGAGGAGGGTAAATGTTTTCCGAGCGTATGTTTATTTGCACGCATGTCCATTTCTTTGGCACGCTTTACAGCTCAAGCGGCTTGATGGATCGCCAAATATGACATACCATTAGAATCATTTCAGTTTAAGAAGTGCCTTAAGCTGTATATATTTTTTAAAAATTGCCCCTTTAAATAGGAAAAAGTAGAGGGAGGGACTATTTTATTATCATAACAATGAAATGAAAACTAGTAAATAGACCATTCCAAAATTATATATTTTGTGACATTTATTTCCCTATTTTTAAAAAACATTATAAAAATAAAACAAAAAAAAAAACAAAAAAAACGTTCTTTACCAGTCGGGGTTCTGGTTTTAATATTTTTAACAATGTTACTTGTCCATAACACGCTTAACGAAGTTAAAGGATATAAAATACTCAATATCACTTACTTTCACTTCACTAATATGCAGTCCAACTACAATTATGCACGAATGATTGCAGGTGAACTGCACGCAATTCCTGAATGGTAACCAAAGTTAAATGAGCGAAATGATTAGGTTAGGCGAGGTTGAGATGCTTGTGGTTCTTGTGGTTTAATGTATTGTAACCCTTCAACCTGTCCTGCGGATAGGAAAATTGCGGTGAAGTTCCTCAATTTCGGTGAATTAGTCTATCAGTTTGGAAAGTAAGGAAGGCTTCGCAATTCGTCGCTATCAGTATTCCGACGTTACGTTCTTTTAATGTTTTTCGAGTGGATATGTGAATGTATGTATTACAATTTTTTTTGCAGGCACTACACCTCAAAAATGTTAACGGATTGTTGCATGTGACATATCATTTATAAGATACATAATGCAAGATTATATCTATGGATTAAATTTGAGTGCCTCGTATTCTCTGCATTATCAATACCATACGATATAGACGCGAAGCAGCCGGCATACCTGTCTGGAGCGTAATGGGTCCCAGGTTTGAGCCGGACCAGACACATGTTATTTAAATGGTTAACTTAGATTCCTATTCTGTTTCTTAGTTTTCTACTTGTCTTTGACTGTGTCCATTGCACCCACGATACAAAAATATTTTATTGTAGAGCTATAATGCGTTGTAATGTAGAGTGTAATGCGCTTGAGTGCAGAAATAAAGACCATTACTTACACAACATAGACAACTACGGCTTAGTTATATATGAGCCAATGATCTTAGTCCTCGTAAGTAACAAGGTATCTGTGATTGACTTCTGATAGAACCCGTGTTCTATATGAAGTTGCTTACATATATTCAAAGGCGGTAGTAACCACTTACCATCGGGTAAACTGCATATTCTTGCTATTAAATCCAATTAATTTGAAAAAAAAAAACGATGAAAAACATATATATTACATGAAGTCTACAAGCCAGCATGTTGGACTATGACCTGAAACTTTATCCTGAGAGATTTTCTCCAGTGAAAATACAGTTTGTGACGTTACTGTGAAACTGAGAAGACCCAACCAACCGTCACACACACGTACGTGTAATCGAGGGTTTCTTCAGCAATCTTCACAACTGCCAGAGGGCGTTAGTAACTAAATCCCTTCAGCCTTCGGACTGTGGATAAGGTGACATGTTCGCTGTTACGCGCAGTGAATTCTAAATGGAGACGTAGAGGTTGTGAACTCAGTCTTCTTGGCTTTGAAATATAAGAAAGAAGTTGTCACCTAAAAAAGAAACACGCACGGCACACACACGGCAAAACTTAATAATAAGTATCAAAAAATTTTAGAATAAATATAATATTTTTCACTAAAGAGGAGACCGAGAATATAAAATATTGTGTTATGTATCCCATTCTGTTGACTAAATTTTCAAATAATCATTTAAGTGTTTATTTCTTTTTTGTGACATATTTTCGTTTCATCGAGTTTCAAATTACAACGTTTCTAAAGAAGTTGACTTAAAAAACTGTGATGAAGTACTCATATTTTTCAAAGGATTTTGTAAGGTAAGATCTTCAACTTTAAATAGGATACCAACGTCTAGACCTGTATAATTTCGTTTATAAGGTTGACAGCTGTTTGATTTTTCGTCCATCTACATAAATATTAATGTCATATCCTGTATACATCACAAAAATGAAAGTTCTCCATTGCTCATCATTTTATCAAAATCAGTTATGCCTGGGATTCGAATCTTGGGCCCTACGTTACCAAGTTTCAACCACAGTTAGGCTATTACTGCACAGTCTTAATGTTCAGACATCAAATGGCCCTTAACGTTAATTTTAACATAATTTCCTACCACAGTGCAAAATCCATGGTTAGACGGATAACCATGAATTTTGCACCCACAATACTGATCTCAAATCAAAGTCCAGTAATAAGGCCTTCTGATACGCATTGCGCCCTTTTACCGCGACAATCCATTTCACCGGGGCGGATATGGGCGAATTTGCGGCGCCCCTACTCCAGCCTCGGTTTACAAAGCTTTTGTCCCGATTTGGGACTAATGGGAAACTGAGAGTCATAATCAGGGCTATAATAAGGTTTCTTCCTACGGTTGTACCGTTTTGGACTCACAAAACCCTTAAAATAACAATCTACACTAAAAGACTTACCACCCTACACTTACTTTTAGGCTTACGACGTCAAATACTCAATTTTGGAATACAAGTAAGAATTAATCCTTCACATATTTGCATTTTTTGCAAATATGTAAAAGATAGGTGGTAGAACCAGTATAGTTCGACCGGGGAGGTACCACTTCCTTTTTGCGTTTCGTTGAAGGATGTGGTTGCCGGCTAACTTATACATGAGGCGACCATGTCTGTCCTCGGGAGTAACAACGCATTTGTGATCGACTTCAAATAGAACCCCTGATCTATATGAAGTTGCTAACAGATGTTCATGGGCGGCACTGGCCACTTGCAATCAGATGGACTGCATTCTCGTTTGCTACTTTAATCTGATAAAAAAAATCTCTCAGGTTGCAACGAACTTGAAACCTGTTATATATTTTAAAATTTATCATATTGTATCTTAAGGTCTTGATTTATTCTACACGCTTCTGTTTTGATAACGTTCAACTTATTAAACTTAATAAGGTCAGTTAGCAGATAGACACGGTAGATACATCCCGTCCGACGACCCACGCACGCCGTCTCCGGTGACACACCTCTCATCTAGATATATCTCCTACAGGATTACGTGGATGTTCCACTGAATTGGAAGTGTCTTTATTTTTAGTTGGGTATACTCAAACAGGATTCTTTTCCTCTGGCTTTTTTTGTCCGAATTGTTACCTGTTTCTATACAGTTGAGATCATTATTATTTTCACTGATTTCTTATTAACTGTTTTAAGAATTTGTTTTGGAAGGTCGACAGTCTGGACTTCTTTCAAGTACCAGTATTTTTCCAGGTGGTAGAACCAGTGTAGTTCGACCGGGGAAGGAGGGGGAGGGTGGGTTAAAGTATAGATCGCTTCGTAAAGATCGTAAAGATGTTCGCTTCATAAATATGTTCATTGCCACACAACACTACCGAAATGTCATGCTGCACGCTAGAAATCATTGTGGCAGTAGTCCCTCCTCGCTCGAAATACACTGGTTTTAAAACCTAGCTATATAAACGCATTGACGCTACGTTACATACGTTCACATGTGTACTGAATCCAAACGCATAGTAAATTTACGTAGCATCTCAATTACTATACGACAATTTTAAAATAATCAAATAAGTTCCATTTAATTCTAGTAACATAATCCTACATTACCAGTGTAGCAGCCACTTAAGATTACACATTCTAAACGTGTCACTCTAAGTTACAAGACTACACGTGATCATCTTCCGCCTGATTTGGAGCGCTGATTATGAAGAATGTTACCTTTCCCCCGAAACACCTACGTATGACGACGGTAAGACACTTCATAATTTATCTTAAATGTCATTGTCACTCACTTATTAGGTTAGTTGAAGGTATAAGCTGGGTTTAATTAGACGTAAACAGATTTTTTTATGCCTTTTATACTACTTATTGCCCGTGGTTTTGATGGATCGATCGAGTAGGTATGGCAAGTAATAAATTCGCACTATTTTATTATTCAAAGAAATACATGGAATTATTTAATACACATAAAAAATTATCACATTGAACCTTCGATCAAATATTTATCGAAGCATTGAACACAACAGTTATTTTTTTTCATCACATTGAGGTAGAAACGAACATGCAGTCCACCTGATGTGTGCGTTGCTACTCACGAGGTCTAAGATGGTCACCTCATCTAAAATACCACAACAACATAAGAACCACACCCTTCCACCGAAACACAAGAATTTCACGCTAGGAATAGGTATCGCTGTAGAACCTCCCCGATTAAACTACACTGGTTCTACGACCTTGTAAAATAAATTATGTCATAGAATGAAATAAAGATATACAACGAACAATATTGTAAAGACAATAATATGACACAGAATAATGTTAGAAATATAGATTGTCTCTTCGCAATATATTGACAAGTGGCGCGATAAAATAAAAGACACGTATATCTCAGTCTTGGCTGTAAACTATTTGCCGCTACGATATTTCAAATACACAAAGTATAATACTAGTATCAGATTCTTCTTATTCTTGAAAACGGAAATCTATATCGCTTATATATAGCCGTTGTTTAACTTGGAAAATTAAACATCAAATGAAATGGGATATCGATCGTTTTAATGGATTTATTACGTTACAATTATACTCGTAAACAAAAAAAAAAATAGATACATATTTTGTACAAAATACCTATTCTTATTTTACTGTGTAACATTTTAAGTGACCTACATTAGCACAAAACGCGGTAACAGTCAAGAACAGAATCTATTTCCTAAATTTATCTAAATTGTCTCTTCTACTTGTACTAAATGTGTCATTTTTCTAAATAGTTACTAGAGTAGACAATGAAAAAACTAAACCTCGTCTACAAATAACTTTATAAACATTCCCCTCTAACACTTTTCTATAATCGAAATTATCTATCCGTGTTACCTACACCGTTGTAGCGTTAGACAAATGCTACTCAGCTCTCCATAAAAATAATGTTCAAAAGTAAAAGAATATCCTCACAAATTCATTACATGCGCTACATGGATCCAATTTAATTCACAGCTGGCCCATAACAAGGCTATTTATGTACAGGTAGTATAAAAAATCCTGTCGTGCGTACGGGGTCCCGCTGGGTACCCAAAAAGGCCCTCTGTTCTTTAAGGTTAAAATATGAACTAATGGCACTTAATAATACTCATCTAGGACGGACACGATATCACTTTTGTATATGAATAGGGTTTTAATTTTAAGTGTGGATTCGTTTAAAATAATGTTATGTTTTAAGTGCAGTAAGTAATGTGTTTTGGGTATAATGAGTATTTGTGGGCAGTAAGGTACGTGTTTTGATGGTACTATTTGTGGAATTAGTGAGAGAAGATATTGATTTCAAAAATAACATAATAATAAAGGAATAGTTGGTTATGTGAAGTTTGATTATGGCTGTATCGTTGGTATATAAATAAGTGCCTAAATAGGCGTTGTACAGCAAGGTTCTATTAATGTACCAATATATATGTGAATCAATGAACTCTTTGAGTTTACATATTGTCAACGAATGAAACCAAAAAAATTAACTTAACTTAAGATGAATAAGATCGTAAGTAATTCGTACTTGAATCGTCTATATATGTTTCTATAAAAAAAAAAAACAGTATTTAAATTTATAAGTCTACTTAGTTTGTATTGACATACATTTAACACAAGAAATATAAAGTTATTTTGAAAATATCATTCCTATATGTTCCTAAACTAAATGCATCTTCTAAATATTTATTGCTTAATTTTTGCTAGCATCTTCATCCTCACCTACGTATATTTTCAAGAAATTTCTTGCGTCAAACTGTAAGATTATCTTATAAATGTAAGCTACAACTGACAGGCATCTAAATGAAGAAAGTTTTATTAAAAACCGCCCACAAGAAGTTGATGATAGGTTAATTAGATAGATTGGAATAATACAGGTAAAAGTTTTTTTTTATATTATTATAAATGAAATTAAAATACATTGTACTTGATTATGGAACATAAATACACATAATAGAACTGTCATAGAGGAAATCTGGATGAGTGTATTTACTTTCGTATATAGCGATACAACGAATAACGTAAAATATTAAAACTTAAAACCTCTCTAACTCAGTTAATTTTGATCGGCCAAAAAAATCATTAAAACTTTTTTATGTAAAATTTAAAACTCTACATTTCCACTACAACATTTTTGTCAATTTTTTAGCGTTTTTGAGTAATCGCGAAATAACACTTCTGAATTTTTTATTTCAATTCTTGTCGGGGGTTGCTGATACACAAACCTTTACACGTGTAATTAGAACTACAATATATCAAAAATGCAAAGTTGATTGTCAAATATTGATTTCAGACATTTGACTGAACTATACAACCGCGAATAAGAAAGTTTTAGGCGAGAATACAGAAAAATGGTCCCAATTTTTGTACCCGCCAAAGCGGAAACCGTTAATACGTAATTTTGACTATATGCATACAAAAATTAAAAAATATTAATCAGACCAAAATGACACAACTTTACGTGACTTTAAATAAAATAAAAGTTGTCTCACCTCACTATTTATGTTGTATTAATGTGGCTAAATAAAAACACGGTAGGATACAATTTCCTTGTTATAAGTATGATAAAATGAGTTATGCCCTCCTTTATCGTGTATCTGTCCACACGTGGCCCTAATTAGGCACTAGTTAGAAAAAACACGGGCGGGTGACCACTGAAACTATGAATCTGGTTAAAATTGAATAAGTCTATTATCAAATAAATGTATGTGGAACCAGATCCAGCTCATGCCCACAGCATTAAGACATAAAAAGGATATAAAAGAATATAAAAAGACATAAAAGACCCGTACAATACAAAAATTGAAGCAATCATTTTGTCCGGACTAAATGTTGACAATTTTACTGATAGACAAAGAATAGGACAATATCAAAAAACATAAACCTAACAGAATAATAATATCAATAATCTTATTATATTCCTTTACTACTCGTTAAATTTTTGGCAAAAAATATGTGCAAATATGACATTCCATGAAAAATATATTACTTAAAGAGGGAGATTGGTATACAATTCTGAGTAACATATTCATTCCAAATATTACTATAAGATTCAGTTTGTAACCATTTGAAAATTCTTCAGTTCTAACCGCCTTATCTCTTGCAATATTTTAAATATTTGTATTAAACATTAAAATACACCGTACTCTATAGTGTCTCTTATTTTCAAGTATATTAAATTTATGATAGTTTTACTTCAATAAATTAATTTATGATGGCTTTATAAAAAAGTAAACGGAAGTTCTTACATTTAGTAGTCGCATGTAACGGGTAGTCAACTCAAATTAGATACCACCGCCTAATTACAGCGCCGTATACACTGACAACGGTACCGTTGTGTTAATAAATAATGCCATGAAATATGATTAGTGCTACTTACTTTTGTATGTCATTACATGCATTTATTTAGTAGTAGTAGATCACTCTGTTCGATTCCGGAGGCCACACTAATTTCTGCCTAATAACAACAGCATTAAGCGCTGCTTTGTTTTGATCTGAAGTGTGTGATATAGGTACTTATCTGGGGCGGGCGAACAACTGATCATGTCTCGAGCTGATTTCAAATGTCCGTGGGGCAGTATCCACAGCAGGATGACTGAATGCTCGTTTGCTACTTCAATATTATTAAAAAAAATGTTATCATGGATGTAAGATGCTGATATGCCAACATTTACTTTATGTAATAGACCTAGAAACTAACCGGCTACAAAAACCACCTAATTGGTCATAGAAAAAAATGAATAGTTGTCCATGTTTGATTCCCTGTGAGGCACACATCTGAATTCTGGGCATTTTTGTGTACTAATATTTGTCAATATATAAGTGTAAAAATAAAGTAAGGGACGTAACTCTGAGAACTAAAATAATGTTTTATTACTTCATATAAAGAGTTAACCATACTTCAAACAATAAAGCCGCACCCCAAGTGCTAAATTACTTAATACACTAGTTCTAAGATACGACTATAAAGCAGAAACATGTCGGCAGCAAAACATTAAAAAATATGTTTAATTATCATGGCATGTATAAAGACAGTAAACAACATTGTTTAATTGTAAACTTTATTTACATCTCATCCAGCTTAATTCCAGCTGTCAAGTAAAACATAGCGCTGTCTACGGCAGTACAACGCATATCTGCGCGTAGACATGTCTTTATGAGATAGGGAGATTTATTAGTAGGTACTTAATGTAAATAATAGGAATTAACATTATCCCTATATTATGGTTTTGCTAAGGTACAATATATGTATGTTTGTCAATTTAAAAATTCGACGACCAGCGTGGCAGAGCGGTCATCATATCGGTCTTACGAGCAGTGGGTCGATTCCCGGTCAAACAGAAATATGAATGATGAATTTAAATTTTTGTTCTGGGTCTGGGTGTTTGTGTA